>OZ005651.1:162774623-163019623 GCA_963930645.1 Salticus scenicus
TAACTAAATTTTAAAAACTTATAAAGAATTATATAACTTCAAAGATCACGACGAATTCTTTTTAAAATTCTCTCCCCCTATCGGAAAATTAACTTCCCATATTTCAGAACACCTGTTTAAAGGAAGAAAAATAGTAGAAAGTTCATTGGCCTTATGGTTTGACATGTTACTTCCAAGAAAAGTCTTTTTTTTTTTTTTTTTTTTTTTTTTTTGGGGGGGGGGGATTTACGTAGTTTATTAAAATGGATTGTACAATACGATTAAAACTATGTAACACATTATTTCATTAGAATCAATTTTCGTATATGCAAGAAAATTAACAAAAGTTTTTATTATGAAAAGACATTGCTATTTTATCACAGCGGTGATCTATATTTTTAAACTAAACCTCACACTAAACATAGAACTTAAGCATTCGTGCCACAAATTAATTGTATATTTCAATTCAACATGTAAAAACTATTTCACATTGTTGTACTCGCCTACGTTCCTTATTATATATTTATTATCACCAATGTTTGCTATATCGTATTTTACTATAATTATATAATTTCTACTATATTTATCTTTTCACGATAAGCAAACTAAATAAACACATTCGATTGCCTGGTGCATTCGAAGAGCAAAATGCCCAACTATAAAATTGCACTTCTCCTTTCTTCAGTATATTTACTGCATCCTAATTTGCTATGTAATATTACTGGTAATAGTATAATATTTTTATTTTCATTTAATTTTCTTTATGCAATGATCTACCTAATCGCGGGGGGGGGGGGGGGGGGGTCTCAGCGTTCCTATATTTTAATGCGCATTTCATTATTTTGTCACCACTGTTAAAAAAAACATTTTGGAGATTTTAATACTATAATTTTATTTTAAAAAATCACTGTTCATGTATAGTGTTGAATATATAATGAAACGTACGTAAAAATATAGCAATGCAGTAAACCTTGCACACGATGCAAGTTTGCGTAAAATATTGCATTATTCTACCATGCGAAGTTCTTAAGGGAACTTGGCACCTTTAACTTATCCCCACTGAAGGTTTGTATAAAAGCTTATATTTCCATTTAATACTTAAAAATTGAATTATATAAGATTTGTTCGGTAAAATACATATTAAGAGAACAATTCGTATGGTTTTTGACAGATTTTTTACAGATATGAAATTTTCAAATTGCGTTTTCTCTGTTTAAATTTTTTCATGAATTCATGATCTTCAAAATGCTTAAACTTCTATATATATTGAAGAAAAGACCAAGCATTTTATTGAATGTTTAATGGAACCTAATTATAAGAATTAGGCATCAATTTTGCAATATCTTAAATATATATATATATATATATATATAACAAAAAGCATGTTTTTTTTTTCTTTTTTTCCAAATTTTTATCTAGACATGCACTTTTTAATTTTTTTCACGAAAATTAATTAATAAATTTCAAAACCCATCCCTAACTCACAAACTTATAAATGTACGCAACATCAATTATGTGATTTTCGGCTTCTTCACAACATAAAACATATAAAAACGTGAAAAAACGGTGTTCGGAAATTTTCACGAATATCTAAATTCCGTAAAATATGATGGAGAGCTGAAAATATAGGAACAAAATTTTTACCAATTTCGAATTAATATTTCTAGAGATTAAAATACTAACACGAGATAAAGATAAATTACAGAAAAAGAGATCATTAAACGATAGTCTGGTATTTAAACTAGTTAAAAAATAGCAATTTATGCATCTCGGTGACTTGTATTTTATGTACTATATTATAAATCTTTGCAATAATTTATGTAAACATAATACACAAGCATTTTTGTATTTAACAATTTTGAAAATCTATTATAAGAAAAAAAAATTGAAAAAAAAAAAAAGAGATTTTTAAAATGAAGATTTGTATATTAAAAAAAAAAAAAAAAAAAAAAAAAAACGAAACAATTAATATATTATCTTCCCTTTAAAAAATAAATAAATAATTAAATAAAATAAAATAAAATGAAATAAAATGAAATAAAATAAATAAATAAAATAAAATAAAATAAAATAAAATAAACAAATAAATAAATAAAAATAAAACAAGCGATTTCAATGTTACATATGAAACTAAAAAATAATAATATTTATTTATTTATTTAAGAATGAAACTGAAAATCATGTTCGCATCATTTCAGGCATAAATACTATTAGAAAACAAATGTATATTTACAGATCTTATGAAAATAAGTTTACATTCACAAATAAATATTGTTATACTCAGGTAAAATATCAGCATAAAAACTGCAGGCATTTCGGACTTCCTATAACATTTTGGAAGTATTTTTAAGGTTTCAGCAGGTATTTTGAAGAAAAATAAATACAGCAAGTTTTCTTCAGGAAATATTCAGGTCTTCTAAACCTTTCATACAGAAGTCGAAAATACCTGCAAGGTTGCTGAAGAAACCTTTGAAAATTTCTTGTTGGTTTTTTGACATAGATATAATTATTTTAATGTTGTAAGAATAAATTTTTAAATTTTGTTTTACAGTAAAGAATATTCCTAAGCAATTTTCAAATTTACATTTAAAAATTTTCTAACAAAAAACAGCAAAAGTTTATTTTGTTATGTACAACCTTTTTAAACTAATTTAAGTAGAACTAAAATGGAGCTTACGTTGAAAATTTGCAGTTGTGAGAGGGAAAACATATATATATATATATACTGTTGATTAGCCAAAAAAAGGCCTATATAGAATTTTTTCAAATGAATTTTCATTCTTTCTATGTTTAATGTTTTTTCAGATGTATACAAATTTTTAAATTCAGTTTGAAATTACTACCATTATATCAGGTGTAATTTTTTTTTTTTTTGATTATTTTTCCTTATCGAGTATTTTATTTCTCGTTTACTAAAAACAAGCACACAAACAAAATTATCCCATAGGAAAGACCAAATTTCTTTATCATGAAACAAAAATACAATTTCTGCTCTATATTGTTTCCAGGGGTGAGATTTCATTGCATGCATATTGTGCAGTTTTCTGATTTTCTATTTTTAAGCAAGATATTTGAACATATTCTTATAAAGTAAGACCCACAAATATTATTTCTTTTTATGAAATAACAATTCGATTTTCAAAAACGCCAAATTATTTTCAAGAACTATTTCAAGTATTTTTTTTATTATTATTATTTTTTTTTTTTTTTATTCATTAAAATAAAATAATTACTGATTTGTATCTTCAAAAGATGATTATATATATATATATATATAAGAAAGTCTAAATATCTTTTGTAACTTTTTATTTAAGACAATTCACACACAAATGCATATAAATATGCATATGTAAATTCTTAGTTTCCTGCAATATCATATTTTAGCAGTTGTGTACATTTAACATATATAACACTGTATGCAATGCTAGAAGATGTTTCATAGCCAATACTTGAGATTGAAATGTAGTTGTAATACTAAATTCAAAAGGAAAAACTGCGAAAGTCGTAAATACAATGTATTGAATTTGAAATTACATGCAAAACTGGGTGTAAATGGGAAAGAAAGTAATAAACGAAAGCTTCATAAACAAAATATGTATCAGAATCATTATTTCATACTCTGAATATTGAGAAAATTATATCCTGAAAATTTCCTTCCTAAATAAATAAATAAGAATGTTTTCTTCCTTTATTATAAGTGTAAACGAATAAGAATACTTCTTATTCCGAAGCTTTAGACTTATTCATATCTTCCGAAATCCAATCTACCTTCATATTTTATGAGGTAACGGTTGAGCACAATAGAAGCATCGAGTCATTTATATGGAAACTATAACTTATTATTTCTTAATCCTATTTTCGCGCTAAAATGTAAGATCACTTTTACAAAGCTAGTGTAAAATTTTGCTAAACTCACGTAAAGAATATTGCAAATATTGATATCTTAAAGACAGAATTATTTAAAAAGGATCAGTGAAGAACGTTCATTTTAAACCAATGTCACTTAAAGTAACAATAGTTCCATTTTGAAATCTTCAGTTAAATTGTAATTTTCTAAGTATATACATGTTTTAAATTTCTTACGAACCTCAATTTTATTAAATACAAACTAAATACATTAAGGTCAGAATGGTTTAGTTAATATAATTTTGCCTGTGTTCATCTTGATTTTATCTGACATTTTGGGAGAAAATTTGTATGACGTATATTATCCGCTAAAATTATATTAGGCAATATTTTTAGGTCGTACAATCTACCAATAGCTGAAAGTAATATATTTGAGTACTTAAAATCACGCCTTCATCTGTATTTATATATTTGCACGAAATGTCTGTCTCTGCAGAGCTGAAGAAAAGTTGTGGCTGTATATCAATAAACATTTAGAATATTCCAATCTATATAAATTACTATATTTTTATTGGAAAAGTAAGGACAGGGTAGTTTTCGAACAGTCATGAGTTTTGTGAATAATGCTCGGTCTGTTTTTAATGTTATTAAATATATATTTAAAAATTACTAGCTTTACTAGCTTTATAGGTTTATGTTATAAATGTTACAATTCAATAAAACTGAATTATTTCCAAATTTTTCAATAATAAAATAAATATGCTAGAAATTAAATGCATCGAAACAAAAGGGTGCTTAAGAATAAATAAGACTTGTATAAATCCGATACATTAACTAGGATATTAAATATGTTTAAGTAAAAGTGTTGAGATGACTAGGAAAAATCTATTAAGTTTGCATATCAGACCAGACAATTAAATTTCTTGTTCCAATTCAAATAATAATAATAAAGGTAATTATAAGGATAAATAAAGTATATATATATATATATATATATATATATATATAAAGCTGATTGCTTGTTTGTCCGATTTTTTAATTCACTGTTCAAAGCTGAACCGTCCAACCGACAGCTACGAAAAGTAGTACTCTTTTTAATCAGGAAAAAATCTAGCTAACCGCATTTTTTAGTTCTGTCGGATAATTGGATCAAAAGATATTAAATAAAAACCCCACTTTAACTTTAAAATGATTAATATGTATACATATTTGATGCCAAAATAAACAAATAAAATACACGTTGATTTTTTTTTTCAGAAATTAAAAAAAGAAATATATATATATATATATATATATATATATATATATATATGTTTTAATTTCTCGTGAAAAATAATAAAAGTTATGAAAAAAAAAAAAAAAAAAACCCTTAGTTACGCTACGAAAATTTATCAGGAATTCGAGTGACAGTAAATATTTTCATAGAGATATTTGGCATTAGCTTGAAATTTTTATTTAAATACACTTCTTTTCTACAGTAAACCAAAATTTTTTGTGTTTATTGATACTTTATGTCTAACCTATGGCTTATTTTGGATTCTCAACTTAATTTTTATACTTATAATTTGGAATTTATTGGGCTTATTATTATTATTATTATTATTATTTTGTGCATGTCATAAAATTACTTTTTTTCCCTATTTCCTTGGAATAGATTCAGTATAGGACCCCTTTGGCAAAATTTGAAATTTGGCACCGAAGTAGTTCGAACTTTTCTTGCCAAGGTCTTTAATTGTGTAGTCATTTCAATTTATCGCAAAAATGGCTTTAAAAAAAAAAAAAAAGTCGCCAAAGGGATCTCATAATAAAGCTGAGCCTTTTGTATTTATTTATTTATTTGTAACATTGGTACAACTGGGACATTCATCCACATTTTTTGGTGCGTTTTTTTTTTTTTTTTTTTTTTTTGGGGGGGGGGGGGGGGTGGAGGCGCTGTTTGCAGATAACGATACCATTCTGGGTTCTCTGGCAACATATTATAGTAATGGATTGGCATCCATGGCAATTATTTCAGAAAGAGGCATTCCGCCGTGGTCGCCAAAAGAAAATCGGCAGAAATGAGTTGTGGACCAATGTCCCAGTTGCTCCGTAACATTTTCCATTAAAGACTTGGGGATATGTTTCAGGCATTTCTCTTTTTCTTTTACACATTTATTCAGTTCTTTCATTAATTTCAAAACTCTATAAACACTACTTCAACCTGGGCAACGCCGGGGAGACCTGCTTGTTTGAATATAATTTTACACCAAACACTACACATAGCCTTCAGATAATCTGAATTATACTTCAAGCAGAATATCCCAAACAACTTAGACCTTTATTTATTTATTTATTTAAGTTGCCTAAATCTGAAGTAAAAGTGGGAGTATATTAATTTATGTAATGGATTAATGCAATAATGAATTTATATAAAAAATGAATTTATTAAATGCACTTTCTAGTTTTGTGCATTTTTTAAGCAGTTGGCAGCGCCACATGTCTCTTAACTTCCTCTTAATGTGCTGTCTTAATGTATTTTCTCTAAAATTCAAGTTTTAGCACATGGAAATAACTTTATAAAGAAAAACTATCATTAAAGAATAAAGAGTCAGGAGAGAAAATGAAAGTTACAAAATGACACTGCAATCGTACTGTATTAAAATAATTATTTGTTGTTTTTGACATTAATATGCGCATAATTGCACACATACATACACAGACACACACACATATATATGTATAAACTCCCAATTAAGATGAAAATATTTTGTTTCAATTACTTATAAAAGCGGGTTACAAAAATCGAGTAAAAAGACATGTATGCTTCAAATCATTATTTTTTCCCTATTTCTTATTTAGAAATAGTTTATCAACAATCGTGCTCATTTCTAAATAATGTTTTCACAATAACAGACATTATGCTATATTATATCAGGAAGAATTCAAAGGTTGTTGTAAAGTAAATTCCTCTTTTATGCTATTAAAAATTGCTTTCTGTTGTTTACAGTTATCATTCCTCAACATAGTGTAATATAAAATATATCCTCCTAATCGTCATCTACTACTTTGGAAGTTTCACCAATTACTGCTTAGACGTTTGCAATATAATTTGTGTATTTATACAAAAATTACTTTTTTTAAAATTACTTTGTTCATAATTTCTTTATAAATATTATTTTATTTACATACATTAAGTTATCTTTTAAATACTACTAAATTCAGTTCAGGTTAGAAAAAAAAAAAAAAGAGAGAGAGAGAGAGATTTCAAGATGTTTTCAGAAAAACTTAAAAATTTTAAATCTTCATAATGTTAAAATAAATATACCACCTGAGATATAAACTACATTTCATCAAAAACTTAACCATATTTGAAAAGTGTTTCAAAAAACTCAATTTTGAAATGTATAAGGAATACGTGATGAAAGAATTCTACATGAAACTAAAATTTTATCCCAGAAAATTACAGTATTAAGTGTCTCGCTGAGGCTTTTAATGTCTTTCGAAAACATCCAATGATTTAGAATATTATCCAACCACAAAACACATATTCTGAAGTCATTACTTCTAAATCAAACAACTTTAACGATTACAGGGTGAGGATCTTCAACTCTATCATTCTTCAGTCGTTTCCTTTAAATCTCTCCCAATAGATTTCTTACGACACCATTACCATAGGGAAGAAATTAAATTTCTTCAACATAGATGTTCGAAGATGAAAAATTTCAAAACATACAGCTGAGTTTCCAGAAAGATTTCTAGACTCTAAAAATTCATTAGAATCACATTTTTCCCTCATTTAAAAATTTAATATTTTCTAAAGTTTTTAATACCAATTTTATCTGAAAAAACAATTTTATATAGTCAATTTTATAGTCAAATCTTGTATTATTTATGTAAATTTAAAAAACAATAACAATACCAGTTAAAAATAGTGAGAAATTACGGGATGGATATCTTTGTTTAGCTATAGTAATTTATATACATATATATATAATTCATCATTAGATTGATAAATCACCAGGAAGGAAAAATCGAATTAATTAACAAACAATCATGTATATATATATATTTATGTATTTATTTATTTATTTATTTATTGATATATTTATATGTATATATGTACATGTGTGTGAAAATTTCATAGGAAGAAAATGAAACATCACATGAAAAGTAGGAAGATTTGTTTAAAAAAGAATACAAGAAATAAAACCATACATTAAAATAATATTTTTTCTGAATCATTAACTGAATAATGTTTGGAAATAGTATATGAATTTCTATATACCTGCAAGAATATAGACGAAAATTTCTATACATATTAAAGCCCAATTCACCATATATATGTATATGTGTGTGTGTGTGTATATATATATATATATAAACAGAGAGCGAGGGAGAGAGAGAGAGAGTAGTTTATGTTATACTAAATGATTTTTGAACTAGTGATAATTTTTTTCACATATGTATCAGTTTTTGTAGATAATATTTCATTTGATGTATAAGACTCATTGAATAAAATGGAGATAAAACCTCTTTCAAAGTTGTGGAAAAGAACTTATTCATTTTTATTATTTTTTTCTTAAATGTACAAACATTTTTAACTATTTCTTAAATATAATTATTGTAATGATTATTGCTTTACTATCTTTCAGATGCAGTTTCGTTGCTATTACATTATTATAAACTAATACTATATTTAGGTCGAAATTTATTGTTATTACAAGTTATATACCTATCTTATATATATATATATATATATATATATATATATATATATATATATATATGAAAAATATGTGCTAACGTTTAAATTGAATAACAATAACTTTTATGTGTGTGTTGTTCTTATCATATATCTATTAATTGCTAAATTTTCAACGTTATTAAATTCTTCACGATATATATGTGTGTGTGTGTGTGTGTGTGTGTGTGTGTGTGTGTGTATGTATAGGAAAGCATAATATAATTTGAAAACTCGATTCCATATTCGTCAGATTATACTTAAACATTTGTTCTCACTCATTTACAATACTTTAAATGCATATTCATGTAAAAATAGTTTCCATATTTTAACGTTTCTTTATACGAATCGGTAACTCTGATTTTTCTATTTGGGAAATGATATTTTAGAGTGCATTTAATACGCAGTTATCTTATCTGTTTCCTTAATACTCCTTAAAATAATAATAATAATAATAATAATAATAAAAGAAAATTTTCATCGATATCTAATATATTGTTTGTTTAACAGATAAAATATATCTACATTGTTAAATATAGCAAGATAAAACTAAGTTACTTTAATCATTTTATTGTACTATTAAAATACTAATCATTTTACTATTTATATAATACAATTTCGTCTCTGAATCAATAAATAAGTAAAACTTAAATAATAGTAATTACATAAAAAATGCTTTTTTTTTTTTTTTTTTTTTTTTTTTTTAATGATACAAATTTTTGCTAATAATTTTTTAATCAGGTAATATAAATGATTAACAACAATATTCTTGTAAGGTACTCAAAAACGTGCGGAAAAAAAAAGTGAAAAAGCTAGAGAAAAATACGTGTTTCCTTGCACGTGTAAACGATAATTACATTTATTTGGAACTTTTTTTTTTTAATTACAAGTAGAATATTAGTAAGTCCAGTAAATAAATAACTATCATTTATTTATTTTATTATTTACAATATCTAAATCTTCCAGTGAGAATTTAACCACGTTTAAATATAGTTTTGTGAAGTTCTACGATTTTTTATACAAAACCAAACGTTAAATTTCGTCTGTGCCAGCAAAAAATGTTTAAAAAATATTTTTAGAATCTAAATAATTTAAAGTTTTATTTATTTATTTTTAAAGTGCGTACAGTTCTGCAATCTATAATCAAAGTACATAATTGTAAGTAATGCATACCAATAAAAGTCTTTTATTATTATTATTATTTTTTTTTATTTACACGAGGGTGTAATTTGGGTATTTTTCTCCAAATTAAATATTATGCATGAAGGGTCTCGACTCCTTTTTTGTAAAACATGTTAGTCTGTCCGATGAGTGCTTCTTTATATGATACTTTTATTATTATCACGAGCGAGAAATTTATGTAAATGTGATAAATAAACCTATATTGACATACTTTAATAAATAATCAAGTTGACGATGACTATAAATCATTGTTATAAAGTATGTAATCTGATACATTCACTGACTTAATAATAAAATAAAATAAACAACGCTTTTTTTTTTGTGTGTGTGTGTGTGTGTGTTTCTCAAGTCCTTCAGAATTTTTAAGTTTCTGCAATATACATAAAAAGAATAACTAATTTAAATAACTTAGCATCTTTCACACACACACAAAATAAATAAATAAATAAATAAAATAATAATAATAAATAAATAAATAAATAAAAGCAGAAAATAAAGAAAAAATATTGAGTTTTATGCATAAAAAACATAACTAAAAGAATTTATTTTCTTTTGATTGTCAATTGAAGCTATAAATTTTAATACACGAGGACTTATCTTTTATATGTATTGATGATAGCTACAAAACGTTTTCACACTGAGAAGTCAATTTCAGTGGAGGCTGAAGTAATGACTGACTAAATGCATCTATATGTTCATCCCCCGACCGCGAATGGATGAATTTGCTTTTTAAAAAATACAATTCTTAAAATTATTATATTACAAATTTTTCTCACATGTTAAATAAGAAGTAGGCGATATTATAGTCAATGTAAAGTCAAAACAACTTTGTATCTATGTCTTAATTTCAGTTTATAGCTAGAATAAACTAAGTGGAACGAAATAATTTCAAAAGTTATTATAATATAGATTAGCAGAAGCAAAATTGTTCTTTCACCAAAAGTATAAGTGCAGATTTCTACGTTTCTGGCTAAAATTTGATAACATTACGCTATTTCTGCCACTATTACATTTATCGTTGAGTATGATAAAGCATATATTTTGACAAATTTTCTTTTCATGATAACTCATTGTTTTAATAATTTTTCATTACAAATATTTGCAGAAAAGATCGCAGAAAAAACTGAACTAGTGATTGAGAAAAATAACCGTGAAAGAATCTAAAGCAATCGCAATCCCCCCCCCCCTTCTTTTTATTTTTATTCATGTACATTTAACTTTTAAAATTTTGTGATTTTTCATGTCAACTTCAAAACACAAAACAAGACTAAATTAAAAATAATTTTAAAAAGTTGACAGTTTTACATTTCTTTATAATTATTTAGTTCATTATTACTGTATTTTATTGTTGCACATCTTAGAATATTTCCCAATATTTTCACACAATTTTACAGAAATATACTCATACAAAAAAGGAAAGAACGAGCGTCATGCAAACAGGTAAACAATCATGGCGAAGTTAAATTAATTCTAGCTAGTTAAAACATGTATAAATTTAACTTTATAAAATAAAACTCATTTTTACTTTTCGTAGAAAATGGTAAGCGTTCAGAACTGAAGTTATAAAACAATGTGCAACGCAAATTCATTTTAGTGAAAATTGTCAAGATTTTTATTTGTTCAGCTGCACGAAAATTTTAGCTCGTTTTTCAGGCTAACACCTTTTTTCATTTAGATAATTCTAGTGGAACGGTATTTGTCAAGGATTTAGGAGCTACATAATCTACTTGTGCGGATCGTGCTGCAACAAAACGACTTCTAACCAAATTTATGTTCTGGCAGGATCTGAATAATCCTGCAAGAATGGTGGATTCATTAAAATATGAATCTAGCTGCATCCAAAAACAATCTATAAATACAAAAAATGTCAAAATCCCTTTTATAGAGAGGAAGATTCTTAATGCAGATTATCGCTCTCCCATAAATATCGCTCTTGCGCTTATTAAATTCTGTGGGTTTGCTCCGAGTTTCTGTTTTTTCTCTTACAAAAGCACTTCGGAAAGTATAGCGCCCAAATTTTAGCGACGTCTGTAATTAATGTTTCCGTTTGCGTTATCTAGTCTATCTGTGGCTTACCCGCCTAGACACGCGCTGCTGCGGTTGATATTTGGAAAACCATTTACAGAGGGAAAACATTGAAAATATTCATTTCCTTTGGAAGTAAAATCGAGCTTGTTATGAACCGATACAAAGTTAGAAAATTTTAGCTCAATATAAATTGATCATATTTTTTAAATAGTTTTTGCCAGTTTCAAAAGAGGAATTCATTGAATTTAATTTTTGTATTATGTTAACAAACAGATAAATGGAACCTGCTGGATTGGGATTATTTTTTTCTATGCAAAATTACTCAGAAGATTTATTATTATTATTATTCTAAAACGTTGTAGATTTGCCGTTTTAAAAAAGTTAAATAATCCTTAAAGTTTCTGAAAATTGAATGTTCCACATATCCTTTAAAGTTTATATATATATACACACACACACATAATAAAAGTCTGTAATGATTTGCATATTTTAAAACCCTTTAACCGTGTCGAGTTTTTTAGTATATCTGTTTAATAACTCATAAAATCAATACTAAGTGAAGTAGGAATAAAGCATATTAGTTTTTGAAATCAATGGATATTCAGTAATCTTATGTCCTAGGAAAAGATGTCATATTTTTCCAACATTTGCCACATTAGCCTCTTATTTCAACTATTAAGTGACGGAAAAAGCCGTTTGCAACGGTTAAAGGGTTTTAAAGAAGATGATTAAAAAAAATCATGTAAATATTAAATTTTAGCTTCGTATAGACCGATAGAATTTTAGAAAAATTTGGATGATTTAACTGGCGTTCACATTTTTAAAATTCCTTTTCTTAATTCAATCTGTATCCATACATTTTTTTGTGCATATCGATTTTTTAGAATACCATGTTTCTATTATATCAAATATTTTATATGCCCAAAAATGGTGACTACGTTTTGTTTTTATAACATGATCAGCTTTTTATAATTTCTTTCCTTTCTTTTTTCTCTTTCTTTTTTTTTTTTTCTTTTTTTTTTTTTTTTTATATTCATCATTACAAAAATACAATGCGCTTTGGGAAATCTAAAAAAAAAAAAAAAAAAGTGTTTAATTCACAGAATTAATAAATAATTTGTAAAAATTCTATTTATGTCATACGATATATTATTATACACGTATATTATGCAAATAAAATGCTAAAATGTAATAAAATAAATAATTTTTAATTCCCAAATTGAATATTTGAAATAATTGAACATTTTTGAAATAATTTAACTAATCGATTTTTTTTTTTTTTTATTTACCCAAACAAACATGAATATTGTTTGTTTGGGTAAAATAAGTTTCTTCGCTTGATCATGTAAAAAGTTTACAAATTTTAAAGTATATGGGAACAGTAAAATTAAGTTTAAAAATTTATTATATACTAAATGCTGTTTTTATGAGTAACATTTTAGCATAAAAAAAAAAAGAGCTTGTAGAACAGCTTACATCTCTTTTGTGAGTAGCGCATCTGTCATATATTAGTTTATTAAATTTCATGTAATTTATTTTTCAAATCAATCACTCTCTCTGTTTCTCTTAGTCTCTGTGAATGTGTGCCTGGGAGTATATGCGAATGTGTGCACATGTTTTTGTAAAATAATATTTAGAGGATCCATTCAGTTCATTTTTGTTAGAATATATGTATATTTTTCTAATGGTGTGCGTCTGGGAGTGCTTAAGGGGAATATACTGCACCAATGACTCAAACCTAGGTTGAGCGCGATCTATGGGGGACTACCTGAGTGTCCTCAACTGGATTCATTTTTTTAAATGGTATCACAGAAGTTATCATTTAATAAAAAAAAAATAAAAAAAAATACGTTTAAATTATAAGCTAACTCTACTGGAGCTATATAAAATTGTATGCACTGGAAACAAGAGCATTATTTCATCGATAGTGAGATAGATTCCGTTCATTAATGAGATTTTGTGCCATAAGCAAAGAGTAAAAGTACTTCGTTAAGTTATAAAAAGTTGTAAACGAAATTTTAGAAGTTATGGTTAGAATTATTAAATATATATATATTAGTCACTAGTTAAAAGTACAATAAATATATCAATAAATGAATGTTAAGCTTAACGTTATTTTAAATACATATTGGAATATTCGTGATACCAGTTTTCTAATATAAGTGAATTGATAACATAATTAATGAAAGGTTTTCTTTTATTAAAATTTATGCAACTTAAAAAAAATATTTATGAACATTTTGTGATAAAATAAGCAATTTTTAGTCCCCCCCCCCAAAAAAAAAAAAAAAATATATATATATATATATATAAATAAAAGTATATATACATTGGGAAAAGAATTTCGCACATTGAAAGTACACGCGATTACTGAAATAGTAATTGCATAGTAATACCATACAATTACTAAAATAGTAATTGCATAGTAATACTATGCGATAACTAAAATACATGCTATTTTTTTCCATTTTGCATTCTTCGCTGCTTTTATTGTGTATAGATTCTCTGATACAAATTAATTTTTTATTTTAGTTTTCTTTCTTTGTAAATTCATATGCTTAAAGAGCATAAAATTTATAATAATAAATCTGCAAATTTAAAAAAAAATCAGTGCATTAAACGATAGAAATAAGTTAAAAATATAATTATTTAATTATCAAATTACTTATTTATCTTTTTATGCTCTCTGTTAATACTCTGTATTGAAATAGTATGAGAATCTTGCTGTTTGGATGGATTAAAAGATTAGAATGAATTCCGTATGACAATATTGCAGAATTTTCTTAATGGTTGCTCTAAAATGGTGATAAAGTAGTTATTTGACTGAATAAAATAACATATTGAAAGAAAAAAAAAAGTTATTAAAATGAGAAATTTTTGTATTTCCTGGGAAAAACTCGTACGCAACACACAATTTGACTTTTCTGCATGGCCATTTTAAATCTGAAGATATTGTTGACATAAGCATGTTTATAATTTAAGATTTTATGTAACTTTTATGCGTGCTTACGTAGAAATTCACAAAAATATAATTATTAATATGGGAATGAATAAACAAGTACTTTTTTAATGTTTGTTTATTTTCGTTTAAAGAGAGAAGCAATCCACAAGTATAGTTAACTATCTTTACCTTTTTTTAACGTACGAGATAAAATGCACCTTTGCTCTGAAAATTTACGCAAAACGGTTAACTAGGTATTTCGAAAAGCTAGCTAAATAAATCGATATAATTCTTCTGCTTAACCAAAAGAGTATAAATATATATACACTTAGTTTACTTCTACTAGGAATGAACCATTTACAGAAATTTTCTTTATCTTTTGTTTTTACTAATATTAATTAAGCGTTACACTGTGTTTATTTTTGTTGCCTCCTTAATGAGAAAGTAATGATTTTCCGTTAGTGACAGTATAAAAACTAGAGGAGATTATCATTAAAAATCATTAATTATTCAGCATTAGATGGTCTCGGATCTTTTAAGCTCTAGGTCTTTTCCTAATTGCATTATCATCTTTCTTGTATTTCCCTATGAAAAACGAGAAAATGTTATACAGCGCATTACCGCATTTAACCTATCTCACAAAATTAACTTTTATGAGGTTTTTGTTGTTCGTAATTTACGTTAAACTTTTTTCCAAAATCAGAAAAGCATGTTAAATCCTTTTAGAAATTTGTTCCTAGTAATTATAGTATTTTTATAAAATTTTGCTGATGTGTAATTTTTTCCTCTTTAAATAACTTAAGAGAGTGAAATCAATACATTTCAAGTACTCTCATCTAATATGATATTAAATACGCCAGAACATTTTATGCAAGAAAAATTTTACTATTTATACATTATCATATGCAATGTTAAAGCACCCAGAGCAAAAAGCAGTGTACTCTCACTTTTCTAAGCAAGCTCTGCAGCCAATTTTCCCTTCCCCCCTAAACGAGAGAGCTTTGGCGAATTTTTCTTTTCCCGATTTACGCTCTTTTTTTTATTCTTTTTAAAAACGGGAAGCGTTTTCTTTTTAGTAATGCAGCGTCATCTGGTGCTTAAAACTGGCATAGGAGGGACCTAAATAAACCTCGTATCTGATTTTTTAATGGGTTTAGATAAACTTTTAGTTATGAAAGCTAAATATAAATTTATTTTATTGATTTGTTTAGCAAATTTAAAGATCAAAATCAGATACTGTATACTGGTAGCTAATAATATTATCTGTTTAGAATATATTTAATTATATGTTTATCGCATTAGCATTAAATATTGATTCATCAAAATTAAATATAAAAGTATATTAAATATTTAATGTGTTTTTAATGATTTTAGAAGATGATATGTTGTGTGATAAGAAAAACAAGAAGCGATATGACTTTTATCCAGCAAAGAACTTTTAGAAAGTTAAAAATAAATCTCTAGTAAAACACTCGCACATTCAATAAAAATTTTTAGTATAAAAAAATCAAACTTTGATCATTCAAATTATTATAAGTTATCATTAAAATGAAGTGCGAATAATGCTTTTTTCCCCCCTCTTGTAAAGGGCTTTTTAAAATATGCTTAAGGCATATGTACTTATTATTATTATTATTTTGATTATTGAAAAGGTCTCATATTGTCAGATATTTAAAAATATTCATATTACAAAATTAAGTTTTTACATATTTAGTTTTTTTTTTCATTAAAATGTAAAAGAAATTAATTACTAAATATGTTAATTAAAAAGAAATTTAATGATAACATAAGAAGTAACTTAATAATTAACTCCCATAGAAGTAACTCCCATAATTTTATCATATAAAATTTGATATACAGAACTTGGTGCTAAATCTATGTTCAGTGGGTATTATTAGATAAAGAAACTTCAATTTTAACAGCTGATTTTTTTTTCTTTAAGATTAACTGAATATTTCGTTTTTATAGGCTAAGAATTGAATTTGATAAAATTTAGTCTAAATAAATAAATTCTGAATATATGAATAAACAAATGAATAAATAAATAAATAAAAATATTGATACTGCTATATTTTGGTTAAATTAAGTAGTGATTTTGTTTGTGATTAATATTTCATTTTATTAATCTGACAGGCATATGTTAGTTAAATTTGTAATATTTTTAAAGTCATATAAATTTGGTTGTACAAAAGTTGGTGCTAAGCCTATGATCAGTGATTTTTGTCAGATAAAGAAACTCTATTGTTAACAGTTGCGCTTTTTTCTAATTGAAGATTAATTAGATATCGAATATACATAGCAAAAATATTCTATTTGCTAATATAATCTAAAATTATAAATCCTGAAAGAAAATAAAAAAAATCATATTCCTATATTCCAATTAAACTAAGTAGGAATTTTGTATATTTTAATTATTTCTTTTTGTTAATCGATTAAGCATATCTTGCTAAAATCTTCTAAGTCAATTATATATTCTAAATTCAGTATTATTTAAGTTGTTTGTATTGATCTGATCTTACTGAAATATGTCTGATATTTGAATTTGCTAATTTCAAGTCTAATTTATTTAAAATGATATATTTGCAGAAATAATATATATATTTCAATAAGTCATCTCCAGTTTAATATGATTTTTTTTTTAAATAATTATTTTCATGGTTTCTGGGCATTATTGTAATAAAATTATATATATATATATATGTGTGTGTGTGTGTATGTGTGTGTGTAATACTTTTGGCTTGATTCTTTAACTTCACTTTAATTCATTACTACCTTTTTGCTTACAACGTTTCAATATATAAACCTGATAAATTACTGGTTATTGTAATATTTTAACATTTTATGGATTTTTTTATTTCATATTATCTATTTTTTAGGGTCTGTTGTTCTTAAAATTATGATGAAATTAATGATGAATTTCTTACAAAGTAATATATTATAGGACATTTTATTATTTAAATTACCTGCAATTACGCTCATTAATGTTTTATTATTATTATTGCTATTATTATTTCGGGGTCTATTTTTCGTTGAATTTATGAAGAATTTCTTGTATATATATATATATATATATATATATATATAGGATTTTTGGATTATTTGTCTAAGTTGCAATTGCGTTGATTATTTATTATTATTACTTAGCATTTTTTAATAATACTAATTAATTAGTATATTTACCTTAGCTATTATTTAGAGATTTTTTTTTTTTTTTTTTTTTTTTTTTTTTTAGAAAAGTATATCATACCGCATTTTAGGTTGCAAAATTTTTTATTTTCATGTATTTTCTTTGTGCCTTATTATCATTGTTTTTAGTTTCTTGCAGCATATTTGCCTTTCACATTTTAATAAATGCGATAACCCTGTTTTCATTCTTTGATTTCTCTGTTATTTATTACTATATTTTTCCACAAAATATTTTAATATATGCTCCTGATGAAGTAGTAATTATTGTAATGTTAAATTTTATTGTTTTTCTTTATGTGAAATATACACACACACACACATATATATATATATATAATTCCCATGCAAAGCGCAAACACATAAAAAAGTTTGATGACATACGCAATGCGCAAATGTTGATCGTACTAGCACTACTTCAAATTTTAGCGTTGGTGGTCATATAACGGACCTAAATAAATATCCCAATGATATTAAAATTAAGCATTTTTAAATGCATTACATTGATAAAGTTAATATATATATTATTAATATGATTTAGGATTAAGGTTGCAGGTTAAAAACAGAAAGTACTGTTTTTTGTAAATTAAATACAGTTCACCTTTTTGGTTAAAATTCTACTTTTAATTATAACATTGTATGTAACTCTAATAATGTATGTGTGTAAAGTAAATTTAAAATTGCTTTCATTAACCACCTTTTAACACAGGCTTCAGGAGTAAGACTAGTCAGAAAAATATGTTTAGTATTATGACTGCTATTAATAGCATCAATCTTTTTGCACTAAATCTAAAAGTTATTATATTAAGTGTATTAAACATTTAGAGTTTAGGTTAAAAAATAAAGTATTGTTTGGTTTCTTAATAATAAATTTTAGAAAAAAAAATACAGATTAAAGATATTTTATTAGAAATTTTAAAATATAAACTTAAATATAAAACCGTTATTAATTATATTAACTGTAAAGAAAACACATTTGAAAATTTATTAGTTAATTCCATGACTTCTTTTTTTTTTTTTTAATTTATTTAATAAACAATATAATTAAAAATTACGATAGATAATTCCCTGTATAGGGGGATTTTAAAATTAAGCCACATATAGTTATGTTAAGGAATTAAAAATAATAATTTGTAATTAAGGTATTATTGTAAGGACTTCGACTTAATTAATTATACAAATTACTTGAGTAGGCTTGAAAAATACAGTAACTATATTAATTATTAATATGATCATATAGTTACTGCTAATTTTTATATAATAAAAAATAAGTACTTAAAAATGCTATGTGTTTAGGTTAAATTTTATATCAGATTTTAATTATAAGTGTTGTGATAATTTTAAAGTTTTGAGAAAGCTCCCGATATTTTATATTAAAACTTGCTTACAAGTAAGTTTGGCCGGTTGAAGATTTTTATAACTAGAAATTGAAAGTGTATAATTTGTTAAAAAAGTACTTATTTTATTTTAATTAATGTTGCAAAAAGAGGGATAAAAATGACTTAGTTATTTTATAAAATAATATCGAAACTTTTTTCCAGTACAGATAAAATCTATTAACAATTAATTCAATAAGGACATTTTTTTTTTTTTTTTTTTAAATTAATTATCATTCAGTATTTAAAATAATTTAAGTGCTGATGATAGAAAATTAAATTTTATAATTTCTTATTTTAATAGTTTTTATTAAAAATAAATAAATAAATAAAATAAAGTATGTTACTTGTGATGCTTTTATTTATAAGCATTATACTAGTGATTTTTTTTTTTTAATTAATAACAATAGTTTAGTTTTAGAATGCAATGACAAAAATAATTCCAAGTTGATTAACACTCTTTATTATTATTATTATTATTATTATTATTATTATTATTTTGTGCCTGGACACTTGACATAATCACATTATTATTGTATGTGACAAGATTCATTTTGATTTTTGTTCTATTTTAAACTACGATAAAACTGTTAAAGTAATTTAGTTAAGTTTTGTATATTTAAGAATATTTTATGTAATGAGAGAGACAGTAATTATTTTTTTATATATTAAACTATTCCAACGAGTACTTGTTTTCAAGCCCTTTTCCTAACATACTTTTCTACTTTTTGGGGAAAAAAAAATATTTACTTTCGATATGAAATTTTTTAGATAGGTCGATAATTTAAGAGTTTTCGATTGTAGTAAAACGTTTCTAGCAAGTAATATTTATCCCCAAACATAATTTTAAAGCATACAAGTGGCAAAGTGCATCTTTCGATGATTTTAAAATTAAGTTAGTTAATAAATCCTGCATTAATGGTATTTATTTTTAAAAAAATGTATTTTAATTATAAGGTTATTAGTTTAATCAATTTGTTATCATGTTTTAACATCTTCAGAAATATACTATATTCTCAAACTGCTAGGATTAAGAGAATTCGAAATAATTTTGGTCGTTTTAGTCAGACATAATTTTGAGAATATAATATCGCTAATTTAACACATCTTGAGAGATACCCATGTACATTTAACAAATTCTTTTTATTTATTTATTTATTATTATTATTATTCTGCCTTTTTTTTTTTTTTTTTTTTTTTACAAACGTTGTTTAGTTGTTTGCTTATTGTTATTTTTTTATCACAAAGTAGAGATTATTTTTTTATTATTTATAAAAGACTTTTTTTTTTTTTTTTTTTTTTTTTTTAAGTTATGATACATTCAGTATGCTTACTTTAAATTTTTTTGCTTAATTTATCGGTAATCAAATTTAGTAGAGGCGATAAGAGTATTTGTTTTAACTTTTATGTCAAAGTCCTTATTGATGCTATCACAACGTTTATTCTAATATCTATCCTAATTTATATAAACAATTTTAGGTGAAAACACCTTACTGTAAAAATTTTAAATAGTGTAAAGTTTTATTCATATTACTTTTAACTGCTGGCAATTATTCTATTTGGGCTAATTTTTTTAAAATTAATATAGTTAACCAAATGGGCAAATATTTTAGTTTAAAGTAGCGAATACAAAAGTTAGGTTATATAATACTACCCAAAAGTAAGCTCTAAATGCGTCTTATGGTATTTGCGATCGCAAATAACATAACACGCGATAGTTAAGTAATAAAATGAATATGCAATTAAAATGCATTAATAGAGGAAACCGTACATTATTGAAAAACATATCAAAAACTGTTGAAGAAATCGTCGCTTAATGCAGTTTATCTTCGAATATAAAAAAAGCATAGGTAAATAAATGTTAAAAAAAAAAAAAAAAACCTTACAGTTTTGAGGCATATTTTGCTTTAACCAAAAATAAATAAATAAATAAATAAAAAGCAATAACAACAATAATAATAATAAATAAATAATATGAAAAATTATTATTTTGTTTCTATTTTAATATTTATTTTAATATAGTCAAAATCAATACGAAAATGTCGGAAGTAAAAGCTGAAATTAACGTATATGTAATTCCTTTTCTTTCTGTCTTTCTTTCTTTCTTTTTTTTTTTTTTTTTTTTTCCTTTTCTTTTTTTTTTTTTTTTTTTCCTTTGCTTCTCTTTGAAACTTTTTTCATGCTATTATTAGAATTTTTATTTCATAATTTTTTTCATTCATTATGTTAATATAGTAATTTCTAGGTTTAAGGTTATTAACAATAACTAAATAGAAAATAAAAATAAAAATAAACATTGAAATAACATGTGTAATGATTGTTAATTACTGTTCGTTCAGAGTTAAAAATTATTTAACTATTTTTATATAAATTAGAAGATATTTTTAGTGAAATATTTTATAAAAATATTTCAAAAATCGATGACAAACAAAAGATTATGTAATAAGTAAGTTTGAGTATGTTCTTACAATACATTCTAATTTAACATCATAATCTTATAAAACGACTCGGTTGGCCAATTTTAGTGACACATACTTTTTTTTTCTTTTGCAAAATGAACTGGAAATGCAGCAAAATTTTACATACGTTTTTATTGAAGATGAACACAAAAATAAAAATTCTTACAGCATTTTCATTGCTATCCTAAATAGAAGAAATTGTATTCTATTGATATCGAAATAAAATTACACTAAAGACGTTTACATACTAATTTAATATTTTGTAGTTTACTTAAAAATAAAGCATCGTGTTATACACTATAAAATCTAAATAAAAGGTAACAAATATTAGGCTTTTTTTTTTTTTTTTTTTTTTTTTTTTTTTTTTTTTTTTTAAGAAAAGCCTTTTTTTAGAATATTTAAAAATATATATATAATAAAAATTTTTAAGTCTAACAAAATTGATAATGTTTTTAAGTGTAAATGTTGTACATGATGACAAGTAAATTATCATATAAATATCTTTTTTTTTTTTCCTTTAACAAACAAAACTAATTCATTGAAATTATCACACTGTCCATCCTATTGTTTAGGGAATTTTTGTAATATAACTTTTTAAAAAACAGGAATATTATAACAATAATTTTGGCAGTCAATTTTTTTCTTTGTTGATGATTGCCTCATTATATTTTATAAGGTTAATTGGAACTACTTATATTAAACATTCTAATATAGAATTAGAACACTGAGAAAATTTTCTGTAACTGATATCTAGAATCTAAATTGTGGCTCTAGAAAAAATAGTTCCATGTCATCCTTATAAATTCTAGTCCCCTTTGAAAGCAAGTTCTAGAAACCCCTATTAGAATTCTAGAGAGTTTGTTTATGTTATCGAGGTCAAACCTATTAGAAAATATCTACAAATAAATGTGAACACAAGAGGCGGGTTTCAGCAACTATAATCTTGGTTTATGACCCAATTCTAGATAATCAAGCGAGAATTTCTCGCCATAAAAAAGATTCAGAAATATTCAGACTATTGTTTCACCATCTAGAAATGTGTAGACTGGAAATTCTCGATCATTTCGTCTATTCAGTTTATTGGCGTGCCTTACGCGCATAGCTCGGAAATCTATATTTCTAGTTAAGGGATTTAGAAAATGACCACTTATTCACTCTAGATGAAGGTGGTATATTTTTTTTCTCAGTGAAAGAACAGAGTAAACAATTTGTTTCTATTTAACCGCAGAAAATGAACGATTAATAATAAAAAAAAAAATATCAAAAAAAAAAAAAAAAAAAATATGGAACATAAAATGAACGCTGATGGGACTATTGCATAAGTGATATGCAAAACTGAGGAGCGCATTCTTCTGTGAAAATTGTCATGTTTCTAAGAAAGTAATTATATTAAAAAATAATAAATATATAAAAATATATACAGTTCTATTTTTTAAACCAAAAACAGAAATATATATATATATATATATATATATATAAGTATGGAGCTTGCAATGAAAATCTACGCGGTAAATATTTCTACTGGACTGACTCCATATATTAAGTTCATTTATATTTGATTCTTTATGTGATTCATCATATCATTTTAGACTCTCAATTAATTTAAAAATGGAAAAATCAAACACTGAAAAGGAACAGAACAAATTTTAAATAAATCGTACACTAATGCATAACAATTCTTGCAAAGATTTTAGAATTATTATTAAAATAGAATTAGTAAAATTATTATTAGAAAATAATAATTAGTAAAATCGAATAAATTGTATTTTTATTTTTATTTAAACGAAGCAAGACAGAAAATTTAACAGAAAATTTCAATTAGTTATAGCTTTCCCTTGTTTTGCATACTTTTATACTATATATATATATATATATATATATATATATGTGCGTGTGTGTATGCGTGTGTATGTGTACAGTTGGTTGTTCTATTTTTACGATTTTACAGCATAAAGAATTTAGACACCATACTAGTTAATCATTACTAGTAATTAAAACCACAGAAATGACTAACTTACCGCTATTTATTTTCATTCGGTTTTATTAATATTTTTATATAGAAAGAAAGTCATTTCATAGCGAGTGTTTATTTATTTATTTATTTATTTTACTTTTATAATTTCACGATTTGTTCTTTCTTTTCTCCTTTCTTTTTCATATTCATTTACTGTTAGACATATTTAAGTTTTAGTTAATTTTACATAAAACCCTGTTCTCTTATATATATATATTTATAAGTTTTATTAAATATTTCTATAATTGACAAATATTTCATTTATTATTATTATTATTAAATCGCTAAATGAAGATTCGAGGTTTAAAAATAAAAATTCGATGGATTTCTTAAATTTAATTCAATTCGTTTTTAAATTAAACAAAAAGTTTTCGTAACATGCTAAGCCATCATTTTACACTGTATTTTACTCTGAGGCATCAAAACTGATGATAAATTACAGTTAGTTATAATTAGTGAGGCTTTCATATACAGGTAATAAAACTTTTATTCTGTATTCAACTTTAAGTACATATCATTGTATGAAGCAAATTATGTATTTATAAATTTAGCTTCTTTTTCCCTGTTAATTTGTTAGCTATGAAAAAAAAAAGTATTGTAATAAAATATATAAAATATTATAAATACAGTAAAACTTAAATGCATTTAAAATTGAAAGATATTAAAAGATTTATTAGCAGTCATCGACCGGAGTTTGACTCATAAAATTCAAACAGGCCAACGAACTTTGCAACTTGGGAAAACCTATTTTTTTAATGCATTCTTCACCTTATGCTTAATATAAGGTGCGTTTTTATATAATAAAAGAGGTACTTTTAAAATAGGATCAAAGAAGAGTGAGAAAGAAGCGGGGACATTTTCTCAAAGATATTCTAAGAAATATATTTTTTTCTTCCAAGGGTTCAAAGGAGTAAGAAAGAAAAAAAAGTTCAAGTGAATTGAAAGTTCCCCCTTTGCGCCTCACCTTCTTTAACTGGTGAACGTGAGGGGACCGTGAAACCTATTCTTTTATTATTAAACATAGTTTTCTTTTATCTCTATAAAAAATTAATTAAAAATATGAAAATGCGTTATCGCCAGTATTTTAACTTATGCACCGGTAATTAATAATAATAATAATAATAATAATAATAATAATAATAATAAGTTTATATTAGTGTGTATTCATTTAAAACATATAATGGTAAAATTAATTGTTAATTTACTATAAGATTTTATATTTCATATATTTTTTAGTTCAGAGCATTTCTTTTTTTAAAACACAATCAACATTCATGTGTAACATCAGAATTGATATTTGAATTTAATTAGTTATGGTATAAGTTCTATAAGCGAGTTCTATCTAAGCAAGTGCTTGGCCATTGAACTTTCAATTCTAGAGCTTTCTCTTGGAATATTCTGATGCTTATTTAATTTTATGAATATATTTTTCTACTTAAAAAGTAATTTTATAATTTATTATTGAAGAGGAGCTAACTTTTTACACACATACACATATATTAAAATTTTAAATGGGACTTTTTAATAAGTGCGATTTTCTTTATTTTATTAATCATGAGAATGCAATTGTCTAATATGAAGTAAACGGGAAAGTAAAGATTATAGGACTTTTTCCCCAATATATATATATATATATATATGTATTTATATAAATATATATATACATGGTGGTTCTAAGGTCATGGGACAAATTTGCAGGAGAGCTCCAGGAGAACATCCCAGATATTCAGAAGTATATAAAAATGCATGGCTGCCAACGTCATTGTATAAGAACTGAATGTTTTTGGTTGTTTTTAAACAATAAAAGTCAGATAACTGTGCTTATTGTGTAAATTTCAAAATCTTGTATGCTTCATTATTTCGTAAAATCATAAACAATGTTCGTATTTATGCAACCAGTGCGATAAAATATATCGATAAAAAGTGTAACTATTACTATATATATTTATTTATGTAAACATTAGCATGTAAAATATTTTTTTAATGCAACATTTGAGAGCCACGACCGCATATGTGTTTTATTTGTAAAAAATAACCACCAAAAACATCCTTTTATTAAAGGGTTAAAATGACATTTGCGTACACGGGCTCCTGTACATTTCTCAATCCTTGTGACGTCCCATACATTACTTGCCAGTTTGTTCTATGACCTTTTAATCATCCTGTATATATATATATATATATACTTATATATTAGGTAAAAATGTCTAAAATCTTTACCATCCCGTTTACTTCACAGTTTACAGTTACAATATCATTATTAATAAAATAAAAAATCGCCCTCAGTCTCATCTAAAATTTCAATATATATTTTTTGATGTAAAATGTTAACTGTTCTTCAATAATAAATTAAAAATTATTTTTATTTTAGTATAAAATTATATTCATAAAAATTTAAATAAGTATCAAAATATCCCAGTAGAAATATCTAGAATTGAAAGTTCAATGACCAAGCATTTGTTTAGATAGAATTCACTTACAGAACTTATATAATCATAACTAATTAAATTCAATTATCAATTCTGATGTTACATTGATAAATGCATCGATACGTACATGCATACATACATGCATACATATATATTGATGCATTTAAATTTTTTATAGCATTTGAGTATTATCGCAAGATTATTATTATTTATTTATTTATTTATTTATTTATTTATTATAATGTAGATAATTTTAAAAAGTTCTGAAATAAATTCATAGTATAGCATTATCCATTCATAACATAACATTATATTCATAATGATAGTGTAGAATAACTTATTACAATAACTTAAACTAGCTGTAAATAACATTTGATAGTAATCATTACATGATACTTATTTCTCTTACAATCATTTATTTACTTTTTCTACTTTTTTACATTTTATTGAAGTATTTTTTTTTTTTTTAAATCACCCATAGTTTACATTTTGTTGTACTTCTAAATTTCTTTGTTCAATATTTTTATATTTTTATTATCATTCAAATAAATTAGCCTTAGATCTAATTCCCACTGTTTGTTTAATCCCATCACATGGTTTTAACAACATTTCTATGCAATGCTGGTTTACAATGAACAATTTCTATGCATTTTTTTTGTTTGTTTGTTTGCTTCAAAAAGTCTTTTGATAGAAGGAAGCAAGAAGGAAACTATATTAACTTTTCTAGAGAATAATTCAAGAGGTCCCTGACGGAGAAACTTGATTTGCATTATAAAAGGATGCAGAAATATTTGCATGAAAAAGACTGAAACAATGAAAATCCATTTCTTTACCCTCAAAAAGGAAGATTGTTTGTGCAAGAAAAAAATTCTCATTGGAAAACTGAATATATTTTAGTTGCAACATTTTAAAGTTATCGAGGTGTGAAGGCATCTATCTGAGAAACATTGGGTCCATAACAAATCAAGATTTGTTTAACGGGAAATAAAAGAAAAAAAAAAAATGGAGATGATAACGGAGTTCAACTTCTTGAAATGTAGCCATGTGACAATGATCAGAAAGATGAAATGAAGAGAGAGTACTTCGTATCTGAGGCCATCCAAATAAATTTCTGTTGCAGAGTGGCTTCCAAGATCAACTGAGATTCAGTTAATATGAATGACAAAGGCGGAAGATTTATTTACAATTATTTATTAATAAAAATATCTCTGAACAGATGGGTTAAAAGTTTGATCACATAACGAGATAAAATAAAATAAAAATTTGCATTTTCAGATAAAATGATATTTAAAGTTTATTTTCATTTATATATGTGTGTATGTATATTTAGTGGTAATTACTTTTCAAAGAATCGTGCGGGAAAATATTGAATAGATTAATTTCTTTTCCTTTCTTCCTTTCCCCTTTTCTTTCTTCCCTTTTTTCAATTTAATTCAAGAGTTACTTTTCAGAAGAAAAACAGGTTTGCCAGCTAAATAGATGCTCAAAGTATTATGTTTTCATTTTCTAGAAATTCTCCATCAGGTCCATCTCATCAAAAAAGTATGTTTCAGATTTTTTTTTTTTTTTTTTTTTCGTTTGATGTTGTTTAAATTATATAATAACATTCTCCTAAACCTTCACTATCATATGTTTATCTGTTCGAAGTAAATAAATTCAGGTATTGTTAGCAACTGACTATCGGCATATACTACATGATGACCAGGACGTAGTAATTGAATACGTATAAAAAATTGCCATTTTGATACATCTTGAAAATTTTTTATATAATTATTTTCCTGTAACCTTCAATCTTGCTGTACTGGGGTGGCGACCTTCTGCTGTAAATTAATCAGTGTAGAATCGGTGTGTGTGTGTGTGGGGGGGGAATAATACCTCCCCCTTCGCACACTAAAGACTCTATTCTCGTATTTCTTGTTCTCATAAATTTAATTTCTGTGAAATTGTCGGTATTAGTTTAATTATACCAATTGAGAACAAAAGCGCGTTAAAAACAAAATAAGAAAATTTGATAAATGAAGGCCGGGGAATATTGAGATACATAAAACCACATGATAATTAATAAAATGTATATATATATGTATTGATTTAGAAACATATATTTTAAAACATTTATTGTAATTATTTTTTCACTTATGAATGGAAATAAGTAAAGATAATTCATTCATTTTAAAAAATAACTATAAATTAATATAATAATTATTATAAATATTTTTTGATTTAGGAAAGAGAAAGAAGTATATATATATGAAAGAGAAAGAAGTAAATATATATATATATATATATATATATATTATTACTTTTATTATTACTTATAAAAACAATTACAATAAAATAATTCTATGAGAAAAAAAATAGGTGGAATTTGAATATATTAAATAATATGTATATGTAATATTAATAATTTACCATACAGTGTTCAAACACCATAAAGGAAGATTTGAATCAATCAACAAACAGCCACAAATTGAAGGGATGCCTTAAGCAGGGCAAAAAGTATTGAAAAGGTTAATGTAAATTTTTTCTTAGACATTTTTAGATGATATCATGTATAACAAATATGAAAAAGTATAACCAAAATAATAATGATAATAACTAGAAGAAGGAGCTGAGACCAACACGATTTAAGACGGGTAGAACGTAGTAAACTAGTTTTCTGGGCATCCAACATTCTCCAAATACTATGGAAAACAACATGGTAACAAAAATAAATAAATAAATAAATAAAGATAAGAGTTACTGGAAGAAAAAAATAATAATAAGCAAGTAAAAATATCCTTTAAAGACATAGTAGTAATGCAACGATAATGTTTTTTTCTGGGGGGGGGGGGGGTAAAATGAAATTTGAGACTTTCTACGATTTGAGTAATTTTAAGGATAGCAAAAATTGTATTAGGCAACATGTCGTATTATTTGAATACTCTCATTAAAAGCAATTTCAATTCGAAACAATTATTTAACTATTATCTTAAAAATAAGCTTACTTCTTATAAAATACAATTAGAGTTCTGTTAATTTAAACTTATTCTATATGTTAATGGTATTTATAATCTCCATTTTTAATTTGAAATATTTATTTATATCCATAAATGTTACATAGCGTATATGTATATTTATTTATTTAATATTTCATATCATTCAAATCATAATTTAGCATTAGAATTATAAATTAGCCATTTGAAAAATAAATTAATAAATTCAATCAATTCATAGCTTTCTTTATTATTATTATTATTATTTATTTTTAAAGTCCTTTTACGCTCGTTGCATTCGTGTTCACTTGTTCCTATAACCATAAAAAAAAAAAAAAAAAATCAAAAGCCTACTGTAATTTTCTCGAATTTATTTCGAAATAATTAAATAAAATCAAAGTAAATTTATCGTTAATAAGTATAATAAAATTAATTGAATTAAATAAATTTTAATGAAAAATTTCTTAATTAAAGAAGAAATATAGACATTAATAGATATTATTCCCCTCTTTAGATATTTTTTGAAAATAAATAAATAAATAGAAAATTTCTGTGTAATCACTTGTGAAAAATTAAATTAGTGACAAATATAAGTAAAACAAGCAAATAGGAAAACAATTTTGAAAATTACTGTATATACCTGTAAAATAGTTATTTATTTACCTATTTATTATTATTATTATTTATTATTATTATTATTATTATTATTATTATTATTTTGTTGTTGTTGTTACTTTCGTGCGTGTTTTCATTTAGTTTATTATTATTACCATTATCATTATTATTATTATTATTATTTAATTTTATCATTTTAGTTTAAAAATACATGTTTTCACATGCATATGTACTATTGAGTTTGTTTATCTATGGAAAAATGCCTGTATTTAGGATATACATCTATGGTTTAAAAGTACAATAGAATACATAATAGATAAATAGATAAAAAATGTACGCGCTTGTAAAGGATAAATTGCAATCAACTTTGCTGTCAATCAAACCAATGATATACAGATATTTAAAAGAAATTTAAACTATAAAAGTGTAATTTTGTTACTTTGAATATGCATTTTTTTAATAATATAGGCCATTATGTTTATTTCCATATTAATGAAGTTTTGTTTTGAAGGAAAATTAATATTTATCAAACTTTAACCTTTTTTTTTTTCATACAAACGGATGTAATGGGAAAAAAAAAAAAAAAAAAAAAAAAAAAAAAAACATTGATAGAGCATACAACGAAAAATTTCCATAATCGAAAAATGTAAACATTAGAAAATTTCTAGAGAAAGGGTTGTTTATTCAGTTAGTGTCACCATCTATACGAAAACAAGTGTTTCACAGTTTTATGGCAGCGTTTTTAAATTAATCGCCTCGTGTTTTCTTATTAAATTTCGAGATTTACCATGTTCATCCTGGCCTTGTTGTTAAAGGGAAATGTCGGTTCTAGAAGCTTCCATTATTTTATTTCCCCTATTTTTTGTACTGCTTTCGATCCCAATAAAGTTGCTGCATGTGAAGTATAAATATTGATTTTTCTCGCATCCTACTTTTTTCAAAGGTGCTCTCTTTTCTAATTAAAATTTTCCTCCTCCTGCATATACTAAAATGACAATGAACCCAAAAATCTTTTCCGTGTTTATTATCCGGAACGAGCCTTTCTTAGAGAAAGAGTTTTTCAAGGGAGAGTTGCTAATGCTTTCCGTTAATGCTTCTATGTGACATAAAAGTCTGCCGCGTCTAATTATATTTTTAATTACGACAATTTTTCGCGAAGGAAAAATTTTTATTTGCATGCTTGTTTTGCTGCGAGCTTTATTCCCCTCTTTTTTCAAGCGCCGTTTTTAGGGCTTAACAGCAGAGCTTAACGATCGTTTCCTAAAGTAGGAAGAAAAAAACTCCTTCGCAAGGCAAGCGGGGGCTCTCAAAGATCTTTTAGCAGGCCTTTAATTAGGGCGCGCTTACATTCCCATCGATTTTTCATTCCAAACACGTCCTTAGAGCTAGTGTTTACTATCTTTTCCTCTTTTAATTTCCAGGAGAGAACTTTTTTTTTGTACTTTTTAACCTTTAATATCTCCTTCGTTCGCTCTTTCTCGTAGCCTGTCTTAGGCAATTTAAATTTTCATTTTATTATTTTATCTGCCTCTTTTGCGTTGAGGATGTTGGAGCTTAAAGAGCACAGAACATAAATTCCTCCCCGCTTGCTTGAGCGCTTTTCACTCTATAGCAGTGCAGTTGATGACAAAGAAAAGAATTTTTATCAGAGTTGGATGCCGCAGGATAAAAGATCTTTTTTACGGCCTGGGATATGTTCTTCGCTCTCGTTGAGCTTGCTTTATAAAAATTTCTTCCTCTTTTCTAGACCCTCTAGGGTTCTCAGTGAATCTTTCTGCTTTATTTTCTTCTTGAAAGACTTTGCTCATTATTTTAGGGATTTTTTTCCTTCATTAGTTTTAAGACAGATATTAATGAATTGTCCTTTTACCTGAAAGAAATTACTTCGTAACCATTTATTATCATACACGAACTATTTTTCTCGTTTTATCCACTTCTTTTGTTAGGCGGACTTTTACGATCCGTCTCAAGCTCAATATTCCTCTGAGTAAATAATTCAAACAGCTCAGGCGGAAGATTTTTTGATTTAACAAAAACGAAGGCTTGATTTTCTATTAAGCTTTCCTGCTTTTTTAACTTTGCGTATAATTCTTGAACAAAAGAGATATTTTTATTACTCTCTTATTCTCTGTTTTCATTAAGATTAACTTCAGAGCGAGTAGTTAAACAAAAGAAATAAATTTTTCTTAGTATATTATTATTCATATAGATGAAAAAGATTTTTCGCTTGAGGAGATCAATATGAAAATAAATTAAAATACATTGCTTTTTGATATAAAGATTACTACATTCTTTCAAAAAGCTTTTACAGTGTTTCTTTTTTCTTTTCTATTTTTTTGTTAAAGAGCCTTATAATATTAATTAATTTAACAGAGTACTTATAACTTATTTTGGTAATATAATCTTAACTTAAGAAAAATAAAGCTGCAAAATTTTATTAATTAAAAAATTAACTATCGGAAAAACATTATCCTTGACTTAGAATGAAATTTCTTTGTGGTATATAGGTTTATTAAAAAAATGAATAAATCAGTTAGCACAAGTTAATTATAGGTCACATATATTCGCTTTCTGACTGCTTGATAAGTATATCTCTAATAGGAGAGAGATAAAAGATCGGTTAGTTAGTTTAGTATTATAGAGGATTTTTCTTCTTTGGCTTTAAACAATAATTAAGTCGTTAAAGATTTTTTTCTTTTCGTATAATATTATTAAACAATTTTACTATTATATTATAAAATTTAAGAACTTTGAATTTCGTATCAAAATCTGATTAGAAAAATACAACTGTAAATTCTTTCCGTTTCAACAGAAGAATTAATTCCATTGTTTAAGAAAAGAGTTAATTAAGGTATAATAGGGCTATAAAAAAAAAAAAAAACCTTGTTTTATTACATTCAACTAAACACATTACTTCTCAAATAAACTGCATTACTTACAAAACAAACAACTCTTTTATAATATATTTAACTCTTTATGTCAACTCTTTTTGCCTTTAGTAACGTTTCTTCTTCTTTTTAATGCACCCTTTTCTCTTTCAGCACTTCCACTGCCCTCAAACCTGCTATTTTCTCACCTTTATATTATTTTTCATGTTTACTCTTATAAATATTCTTTTAAAGAAAGAAATAATAATTAAATACGGTTTTTATACTAAAAAATTGGACATTGAATTAAACGTTGTTTCCGCACAAAATTAGCCTAAATTGCAAGTTTTGTAAAAAAAAAAAAAAAAAAAAGAAAAAAAAAGAAAAAAAAAAGAAAGAATGAAATGGTGAGATTTTGGTTTTAGTGTGTAAATACTTACGACGCGAGAAACAATAAAAAGAAAAATAGTGTGCAGTTTTTTAGTTGCATATCTGCGTAATTTGTAAACTTATTAGATCTACCTTCAAGTTTAGGTAAAGAAAATATTTCATTGTAGAAAATTAAAAATATTTTCTTTCACATATTTTCACATACAGCCTTTAAAAAAGTTCTGGATATGTATTAAACTAGAATAAAGCCATAGTGTTAGCAAATAGCAGTTGGATAAATATTGTTTCAAAACTATATTAATGTGTTTCAAATAAAATTATTTAAAACATAAACATAAAATTTAATCAATAATTTAAATGTAAATACTTAGTCAATAATTAACATAAACATTTAGTCAGTTATAGCTTTTTCTTGAAAAAAGAAGAAAAAAATTCGATTTATTTATATTACTTTATTTGTTTAAATTTTTTACGGTATTACTCTGTTATTGAAAGACTTTCTAATATTTTGCCGGAAACCTGATAGGTAAAAATTATGGTTTTTGCGCAGCGGTATATTATATTTTAAAAGCATTTTTACACGTCTGGAAGAGTAAATATTGTAGATTTTTGTCCCAAAATTAAAAACATCAATAATTTTACAAGAAAAAAAAAGTTTGATGTTTAAAGTTTAAATTTCCTTTATCAATATATATAATTATTTCTCTTGCGGATTTATTTTATATTTTAAGCTGAAATTAAGAGAATAGATTTTAAAATGTATGTTTGATTTTATTTCTTCCTTTTCAATCTTGAATTTGCAATTACTTACACGTTCTTTTAAATGTTATTGGGATTTAGAAACGGTAAATTTTTGACAAATGCATACAGTGTGAAAGAAATAACACCTATCTGCATACAACATTCAATCAAAGCCCTTGAAAAAGTATTATATGTTGTATTCTGTCATTAAAAGTATTCTTAATTTTTTTTTCATATTCTTTCCTGTTCCTCATATGATGCATCATTTCATCTTCAACAATATTTGAAAAAGTATTCATAAACTACATATATGTCCTTACACCTTTTTAATTAAGAAATAATAATAAATTTTAGACATTTACAGTTATTTTTTTCTACGTCCATTTTCTAACAAATTAATTAAATTAAATTTGGAGTTTAAACTATTGTTTCTCACCTACACATTACTTACGCACATATACATACGTACATACATATATATATAATTTTAATTAAAAGCTGATATATATATATATATATTTTAAAACTACATAATTATATATGTAATAATTAAATAATAAGGCATTGAGAAGCTTATGTCTTAAAATACATGTCCATAGACAAGATGAAAACAAACACTACATTTGAATTTTTTGCTGCATTGACAGTTAAAGTTTTATTGGTATGCATTGTCATAAAAAAAAATATTTTTAGGTATGTTAACTAAAACAACGATTGAAATTAATTATTTCACGCTATTTTATAAAAGAACGTAAAAACACAATGTGTTTACTACAAGAGTTAGTCAAAAAATTTTGATATTTCATTACTGGTTATTATTTCATTATGTTGTTATTTCATTTTGTTATTTCATTATTAAGTTAAATACAAGCTCTGAGAGGTAATATATATATATATATTTATATTTATTACAATTACAAATATGAAAATTTATCGTAAATTACCAAAATAAACTATGGAGTATGATCAAACCCTTATTAAAAATGATGTAAAACAAGATAATTGGAAAGGAATGAAAGCATGACAGTTTCCTAATGTTATCAAGGGCTTAGTAGGAAAACGAATCATACGAAACGAGTAGTTTTTTGTGACATAGAGAGACTAAGCTAAATTTCTCTTTGTCGTAATACCTTATCATTTACGAACTACAAATCAAGAAAAAAAAATGAAACCTAAATAACTAAAAAACCATTAAGTTAATTAATTGAAACTGGAATTATATATATATATATACATACTTTACATAATTGTAAATTATAAAGCCTTACAGTCATACAAGCAATATAAATTTTGAGAAGTTTCCGAAAATTAATCATTATTCGTACAAAGAAAAAAAAAAAAAAAAAAAAAAAAAACTCACAAAATTTTGAAAGGAAGGGAGAAAAATTAGTTATTTACATACTCATTGTGAAAGAAAGTTAATTATTTAAATTAATATTAAAATAACTTATTGAAAATAGTTAAAATACGTTGCAATATTAATATTCAAAATTCCAATTAAAAAGTCACATCCCCTTTCTAAAATGCAACGTTAGAAAAAAGGGTTCTTGGCAGTAAAAAATTTAAAAGAGAAATAAATATAGCCTGCCATTCTTGGACAACTTGAGTGTGTAACATTTTAAACATTTTTCAACTAATGTTTACAAATTAAATTACAAAACTTTCACAGAAAGAATTTTTCTTTACACGTTCTTCCCCACAGTTAAAAATGGAAGCAGCAGAAGAGCTATTTATTCAAAATCAATCAGTTACATAAAGAATGAGTGTGGTGCAAATACGACTTTTTTTAAAGTATGTTTCCACTTATTTTTCAAATTTCACTCAAATAATTAATTATATGTCTTGTCTTTTCTGTTTGTTGCCTTAATGAGTAATTGCTTTATATATGCTTGAAACTAAAATTCTTTGCATGAGAATTTCAAAAATGTTAATTATTCGCAATATTTACAACCGATGCTCATAGTCTTTAGATCAGTTGTATTTTTTTTTCCATATTTTTATCGATTCTTTGTCTGCATGGGTGCCATCAGGGATTGTATTGCAATTTATAAAATGACTCGCATTAAAAGTTATATTATTAAAAAACAAACCTACGAAAAGTGCGTATAATATTTAAATAATCCAACACCTATGTAAACTGGGTAAGGTTTTTTTTTTTTTTTTTTTTTTTTTTTTTTTTTTTAGTATACATACATATATAATATAATTACATTTTACAAAGAATTGGAAATTCTTTGTCCAATTCTGTTATTTCCATTCTCGGAAATAGTCTTCTTTCCTCCAACAGAATATTATTTGATTTTCAGTATGGAAAAAAATATTTTTATGGTTAAAGTGCATTATAGCTAAATAATAGCTTTTAACATCTTAAAAAATTGTTTAGGTCGTATCACACCTAAGTCTCTCTCTCTCTCTCTCTCTCTCTCTCTCTATATATATATATATATATATATATATATATATATATTTAACTTGCCTTTGCATTTGCAATAAAAGACTAGAAAACTTGCTATCTACAATAAAATTTCACAAATTTACAAACTATTTGAATTATTTAATACAGTAAAAATTTGTATATTTATTTTAGATCCAAGACATTCTGAGTTCTGGATTGACTGTAATTATAAGTTAAACACTTAATTTCTAATTCAGAAAGAATATGAAGTTAGTGTAAATACCGAAATATATATATATATATATATATATATATATATATATATATATTAAAAGTAAGACATAAATTTGAATAACCTTGAATAACTTGGATTATTATTCTTCATCATTAAAACATTTTTTAAAATTTATATATCTGTTAATGTATTACCATACTGTGCCTAAATCTTTAGCTGGACTTTATGAGATATTGATCTAACAATAATAAAATATGTTTCAAAATTTTATATGCAAAAAAAAAAAAAAAAAAAAAAAAAAAAAAAGAAAGAAAGAAAGAAAAAAAAAGAAAGAAAAAAAAAAAAAGAAATCAAGGAAAAACGAATATGGAATCTCTTTACTAACCTTTTAAAAAGTAGATAGGAAACAGGCACAAATTAGTGTGATTCAGTACTAAAATCTAGTAAACATGATACTGATTTTTTTCTTATAATATCCCTTATGACCACAATATGATCCTTTTTTTAAGGGTATCTCAGACACTACTTTGGAGAAAAAGACTGAAATTTTTCACATGCATGTAGTAAGCATCTATTGATTGAATTGATAATATTTTTGATAGCTAAAATATTTCCTAATATTTACAAATATCATAATGAATATTATTCATTTCACAATGAATATTAATGAATGTTATTCACTTCACACATTAAAAGAATAAATATTGCAAAATTGTGTGTGTGTGTGTGTGTGTGTGTGTTTTTCAAAGTTTTTAAGTTATTTCCGCAGAACGTTAAGAAAACTATCTTAGAAAATTTTAATATACGTAATTTAACATTAGAAGCAAAAACTTATTCATTTTAATTTTGTAATTTTTCGATCAAATGATTTGAACTTTTGGCGAATGAGCATATTTTTAGCCATAGATTAATAATATATATATTTTTTTTTATTTAGTGTTCTTGCCACTAATTTTAGACTTAGTAATAATTTTGTGTAATCATTTAAACTTAGTAAAAGTTTTAGAATTGGAATGCTGTTATTCTCCCCCCCCCCCCCCCCCCCAAAAAAAAAAAAAAAAAAGAAAAAAAAAAAAAAATCATAATTAATCTACAACATTTTGCCTTAAGTGTTATTTCCAATTGTTTTTTACTCTAATCTTTACTGTGAGATGGCAGATTACCCCCCCCCCTCCTCCCCTCAAACACACACGGCTGTGAATTTAATTATCTAATTTCTTAGAATATAAACATTACATTCTCTGAAATATTTCAGTGAGATATTTATACTTTAGTAATTAAATCAATACAAGAGTACAATGATTCCTTTATATTTATTATAATAATTGAAAACAGTTAAAAATAAAATTGAACTTAATTCGTTTATTTATTTATATATTTTAATATTTATTGCAGTTTACGTATTCTTCCCTCTTCGAAGATAATTTTAAATGTTATTTTATTATAACCAAGACGATTCTGTTCTATAACATTATTTCAATGCGAAAGATTTTTTTTTTCTTTTTTTTCTTTTTTTTTTTTTTTTTTTAACGTTTTTAGGAATTACGTTGTTGTTTTGATATGCCTGTAGAATCTATTAAAAAATATTTAGAAACTAATCCTTCTTATAGTTTAGAGGACTTTGAAATAATATTTACTGCCAGAAAATGAAAAATACTCATAATATATACTTGTTGATACTTTAACATTTTTTAAACACGCTCAAAATTAGTTCCAAACTCTAATGTACCTTCAGAATATATTTTCTATTTAAATACTGGAAATGTTAATTTAAGTGATGAAATGAGGCACGTGAATCTGTATATTTATATATAAACAGTTCCCTGATAAATATATTATATATAACAAAATCGAGCTATGAGTATATTTTATTGGATCTTTTGTTGTTTATTTACATACAGAAATTACAAAAATTAGAGAATAATGATGGATGTTGATTCAATTTTGAGATTTTTTTATTACTATGCAACATAACTTTAAGGATTATAAACCTCAAATATAATAATGATAGAGATTATCATATATCTCAATTATTGTACAATTAATTTTTAAAATTAGAAGCAATGGCCATTTAAAAAATTTATTTAAAACAGCGTAACTTTAACTTTCTAATTAATTAAAATTTATTGATTTCCGCAACAATTTAGATAAATTTCAAAATTTTTAGAGTTCACATTTTTGAAATTGAAAATGGATTATTAATAACAATAAGTAATTTTCCGAGGATTATTTGGAAATTTTCTGGAAATTTCACCAACGATAAAACGAAATTATTCATGGGACAAATATACCCTATTATTATATTAAAAAAATTCCTTTGGATTCAAAATTTCGTACAGAGTTAAATTAAATGTTAATAATCTAAGTGGATGTTATAAGACGTATGAACATATTGTATTGAAAGAATCAAAATATTCTAAATTCTAATTCTAATTTAATTCATATTAGAAGAAAATTTTGATCATAACAGGTATCTTAAGTTTGACTTACGTTTAATTTTGATTAAAATGTTTTTCGTAGAATGATTGTGCATTTATATATCTATGTGTTTATATAGATTTGAACGCAAGTTATCTGAGTTAAGTAAAGGTACTTAAAGAAATACACATCAAAGTTTCTTATAGCTGCAGAGAATGATCATATGTTTTTTCTCATGATAATAATTCTTTATGGGATTGCTAAAATAATAAATTGCATCTAAACTAAACTAATATATATATAATTACTTGCATCAGATGTTTTTTATAAGCATATTAAATTATATAATAATAATAATAATAATGCATTTTATGTTACATGGTAGTTGGCTTACAGAGAATTTGAATAGGACAAAGTTATGTGTTACTTATATTATTTTTAAGGGGATGTTTTAGTCAATTCATTTGGATAATATATTTTTAAATTAGTTTCATTTACACAATTTTATAATTTACAAGGTTTGTCATATTTTTTTCTCATATATATGTAGAGAAAGAAAAAGATCAATAGGTATTTAAATTGATTTTACTGCGTTAAATTGATTGTATTGTATTAAATATTTAATTATATAATATATTAAATTGTAATGTAATCTGAATACTTGTGGGGAAAGCAGATAATCATAAGGAAAGAAGTTTCTTCTAAAATAATATAAACAATTGCTTGATTGAAAAATTGTCTTATATTAGGATATACATCATATTCTTTGTAAGTATAACTGTATATGATATCATTAAAGAGTAATGTAAATTATCACTCAGGGAGTCACTGAAGCGGAGGAGCCATCCCTTTCGTAAAGCATCAAAATTGTGATGCCATGTATCTGTACCGCGCTTAGGGTGAGTTCCAGATCATCTTCAGTTGCCTATAATGTAGCACTAATGCGACATAAAACCCATTCACTAACTCATTAAAGTGTAAATGTAAATGTAATAGAGTTAAATATTTTAGGATATGTTTATCATTGATTTATCTCAGATTTGTGTTCTTTAAATGAATAATGTTGCGCATATAGGTTTGCACGCGTTTGTATTTGTGTAGAAATATGTATGCATAATTTATTACAAGATTTATTACAAAATTTCATTTATATAAATAATTTAAGTTTTTTCTTTTAATTATAACGCAGTCAAAATGTTTCCATTTTATGCATTTCTAAAGTATATTTTAAACAGACTTGTCTAAAATATATTTATATAATAACATCCTAAATAAATTTCTTTTCTTAAAATTTCAAAATGCTAGTATTTTGATCTTTTTTTTTCGCTAAAATATTATAACTTTATCATAAAAATAAGATTAAGTTGTAATGGAGTATATTAAAACATTTAAGATAATCACAAAAATTTATAAAACTTATTTCGGTTATATTATTCCCTAGAAATTATAAACCTTACTAACGAATTATGGAGTGAAAAAATTGTAAAACAACGAATGATATTTTAAAGCAGGGCTGTTCTAAATATGGTATATCCAACTAAATTTCGTTATATACTTACTTAATATAATAATTACTTATAGTTCTGTTAAGCGAAATAAGTTTGGTAAATTTAAAATTGTATGGTATTTACTTTGAGTCATTGACCTCATATTAAGGAGCATTGTCACTGTGAAGAATTAATACATAATTATTTAGGTATTAATGCAATATAAAAAAATAAGTATGGGAAAATTCTTCATTACTAAAATCATAAAATCAACCATACACTTGTAAGGCTTTAAAATTTTAAAAACCAGAAAAGACTTCATAAATTAGACTCTGAAATCATAGTCATGAAAGGTGGATTCCAGAAAAAAAGATTACGTGTCAATATCCTCAGTTCAAAACATTTTCTTACGATGGGAACTCAGACTATAACAAGAAAAAAGTAAGAATATGAATCTAAAAATCCTTCGAGGTCGGTGTTTGAACCCTTTTTTCTGGGATTCTTAAGAAATGATGAGGCGAAGAAATCACTCAGAACAAAACGTTACTTCCCAAGGGGTAGGAGGGGTTCTCATTCTCAGGGGTTTCAGGAGAAAGGGAACCACGGAACAGGAAGAAATTGTGTGAGAAATTTGGGGTTAAAGCCCTTTGAGGTGTTATGATAATTCTTAGAAGATCATAAAATTATTTAAAATAATGCAAACAATCCTCATTAATTTAAATTTAAATTTAATAAAAGTAACTCTTAGAACATTTAAAGAATACTTTTTAGCATACTATTTATTATTTATGAATATTATTTCAGAATTTAATAAAAAATTATAATTATTAAATTTTAATTATATTTAACACTTTGTAGTAGTCAAAAATTATTATTTAGGAGTTATAGGTATTTAAAAAATCAAAGGAAATAAAGCGTAAATAAAACTTCTGCAAAGACTACGAGAAGTTTACTTTATTAAGTAAAGGTGATTGACCCCTGACAGCTTCACAGTATTTTATTACTATATAGTAAATATTAACCTTAAGAGTTATTACTAAGTAAATAATTGTTACATATTTAATAAACAAATAAGATTGAAAATGAGAAAAAAAAGAAAATGAGCTGAGAACTGTTTGTAAAGAAAATTATTATTTATAGAATAAGTAGATATTTTTTATTTATCTTTCATTTAAAACTTGGATTTTAAATTTTAAAAGATTGTTTGCTTGCTATTGGTTATAATTTTACCATTTTTAAAATGTGCCATTTAACAATGTTCCAACTGATCGTTAAAACACATGCAAAAGAAAATAACTTTTTAGTCTGATTGATACAATCATAGTATTAAAAATGTTACACACGATATAAATATATTTACTTATTGTGATGTCAAAGTTATATAATAATAGGAAATGATTATGTAGAATTTAAAGTGTTTTCCTGATACCGACAGGCTTTTAGTTCAAAAGGCAATATAATAAGGCGACCAGTATAATAATTTTCTCAAAACTTTATTTTTATTTCATATTATATATTTACTTTTTCTGTTAAGTTATCTGCACTGTATAACACCGTAAACCATTACTAATAAATATTATAAAAGTATTAGTTCTGTAATATATAAGGATGTTGGCCAACCTCTATTTATTTAAATATTTACTTTTCAGGCTAGAATACGCAGTTTCTGTTTAATTTATTAAATAAATGGTACTGTGTAAAATAGAAAATTCTACTTCTTCATTAATCTCTAATAATTATTATTTATGCTTTCGCTAAATGAATATGTGTACCAGTTCATATAATAAAAAAATAGATTTTTGTTAGAATTTGAAAAAAAAAAAAAAATGTATATACTTATCATTATTGGTTATTAATATTACTGATTTACTTTGCGGGAGCGTAATGCAGTCAATAAAATGAATTAAATATTAGTTGGTTAAAATTTTAAAATATAAATTACAATTAAATTTTTAAAAATTGTGTAGAATTTCGAGTCATGCTCATAAATGAAATTAATTTATGAAAAATTACATTTAAAACAATCAAAAAAGTTAAATTTGCGAATATTTTTAATATCTACTTATTAATATCTATCTATCTATCTATCTGTCTATCTCTCTCTCTCTTTATATATATAAATGCTTCGTAAACTTCATATACGTAATGTCAACCTTTTTATAGTATTAAATTAGAAAATTCAGGAATTTATTATATTTGAAAGCATTTCAAATACATTTAATGCAATATTCGTCTTATGATCAATGTAGATTAAAATCACAATTATTTCTTTTTATCCAAAAAAATATTAAAAAATTGAAATTTAACCCTTCATCTACCGACGGTACTTTAAAGTACCAGTAATTTAAAAGAATAGAAAATCGAATTTATGAAAGAAATGTCATAGTCATTTACATAAATAGAACGCATATATTTCGCCTTTATCTCACTAGACAATGCATGTGGCTGGTTTTGTTCTAGAAAGGATTTTATAGAGTACTTTTGCTATTTTTGTTAGCTTTTTTCACGATCTTCACGTGCTCTACAAGTAATTCCTACATTACTTCAAGAAATGCCTATCAGTTGCATAGAAAATACAGGGAACTTAAAAGATAAATCTTTTTTAAACTTTTTCTTAAAGTCCAAATATCTTTTTTTGACAACCATGTACCAGTCATACACTAAAATACCATCTCAAAAAATCCTCATTAATTCCCACAGTAAGGTGATATGATTTTTGTTTTCCATATATCTTTAAAAAATACTCTTAAATAACAACAACAACAACAAAAAAAAAATAAATAAATAAATAAAAAAGTGTCAAATACATTTCTTGTATCCTACATAATGCGGTAAATAAAGGGTTATGAGACATAAAACAAACATTCAATTCGTTAATTTTTTGTGTTTTTTATATATCATAGAGTGGTCGTAAATTTTTCAAAAACCACCATAAAGCTGTAAAATGCATTATTTAGATAATTCCGAAAAATTCAGTGATTCGTTAGTAAATATATCACATTCATTTAATAATTTATAAATAAAATCGTAAAATTATCATTGTTTTACGAAATCTCTCTCTCCCTTTCTTTCTTTTTTAATCAATGTTTTAAAAAACCCGCTTAACAAATGTTAATATGATAATATATATATATATATATAAACTGTCCAATGAAAATACCCTTTAAAAGATTTCTTAAGCGGCATAAAATTATAATAAGTATTTTTACTTAAAGCATAAGCCAAAAAAGTTTATTTCTATAATATATATATATATTTATAAATTTAGATTAAAATAAATTAAACATTCAGTACTTGACCTTTCGCAGTGAGTTTAAATTGATAAAAACTAAATTTAAACAATGAATAATAAAGAGGAAATATGTCGTTTTTACAAATATCATTTAAAAACTATGGAGCTAAGATGTTTACTGCTGTATCATTTTATTATTTATTTGGCGCGTATATGGAATTTGATACTATGACACATTGTTTGCAATTTTTTATAATATTCATTTATTTTACCACAATTTAAAGTCCATTGATCATAGTTAATAACTGATATGTTTCTTTATTAGAAGATACAAGTATGCAGATAAATTAATATATATATATATATCAATGCATTGTTTAAAAAATCTTCAAGGGGTGTATATAAAGATGTTATTTATTTTTGAAATTTGAAATTCGATATATTTTTTCAGCCCATTATTGATACTCAAACCTTAAGCATATTATATTTTATCCATTTAAATATGCACTTAATATTTAAAAATGATTTGTGTAAAAGATGTTTTAAAACTTTTTAATTTTTTTTTTTTCGTAGTTTCGTCAATGACGAATTAATTTTCTTACTCAATTTCTTGAACATTTTTATGCTCTAATAATAAATGTTTAATACTAAAATTAATTATTTAACAAAATAAGTTTATTTGAATATAATAGTAGATTAAACTAACTTTTCTCACCAATTACAATGAAATTCGCTAGTATGCTTTGAGATTTTATTTAGATCTTTTCTAACACAGCAAATCCAAAACAGGGTTGTCAGGTGAATGCTAAAATTTTCTTTTTGTACACCACAAATAGCATAATAAAACATCCACTTTAAATTAAAAAAAAAAAATGTGTATAATTAAACTGATCAACTGTTATTTTACAAAATTAGAGGCATTGAAAAATAAAATTGTAATATTCACCTGGCAATCCCGATCCAAGATAACACTCTCAAAATAAATGAATACAATTTCGTAAATAAGCGCAAGTCCTTAGATGCAAATAAAAGAAATATATTGTCCGTTTTAGGGGGGAAATTATTAATTAATCGGCTCGTATAAACGTTAATTTTATATTGCTAATTTCAATTTATTAATTTAAAAGTAATTAATTTAATTGCATATTGCTATAAATTAAGATTTCCCAAGAAATTTCGTTATTAAAGAAGTTTCCAGGTAGTTGCATATTAGTTTCATTATAGTTATTGTCCAATTTAAAATGGATAAAACTAAATTTCTCTATTAAGTTAGTTCAATATGTATTGTGTGTGTTTAAGAACAAGTAAAATAGTGAAATTTCGCGCGAATTTTATAAAAACCTCAGTACAGTTTAATTGTACAAAACGTTTATATTTAATTTTTAATTTTTTAATTTAATTTTTAGTTTATTGTTTTTTATGATACGTATTTTTTAAAACACATACCACATACCAAACAAAATAATTGTTCATTATATATTAAAAAAAAAAAAAAAAAAAAAAAGTAAAAGAAAACTATGCAAGTTAATGTAAATTAATTATTAGGATTATATATATACATTTATTTATATACGGTATTTAAAGTATCTTTAATACATGCCCAATCTTCTTTAAATAAAAATATAAAATCTTATATAAAATTCTATAAATAACATTTGAAAATTGTTGCAAATTCGGACGTTAAAGATATAATTACAGTCATTTTTTTCCCTTTATATCTTTAAATACTTCATCAAGAGCACTATTGAAATACTTTATAAGTAAATTATTGCGATTTCTATATTTGCTGTATGCATTAAGCTAAAAGTTTACTTTAAAGAATTGCCTAATACTTTTAAGAAGAACGATAATATTAAAAAATAAAAAAATAAAATAAAATTTAGTGCAAAATATATTATTTTATGAACATAGCATGGGAAATTCCAAATGCAAACACATTTATTATGATAACGGTTACCGTCAAAAGGTTAAGGCTTTTCTATTAAATAAATGTTTAACGAAGCACTGCAAATAATAAAAACCGAATAAATGAACGAAAATTTTCTATTTAAAAATACAGGAAATAATATCTAGGACTTTATATGTGAAATAATAATAATTATTATTATTTTTATATGCATGAACATAAAAACGTTAAGCTGTAGTTTAATGAATAATAAAATGGGGTTTCATTTATTTTTTTATTTATTTATTGTATGAAAAGTGCTGAGCTTCTTAAGGAAATGCATAGCTAAGTAGTAAAGTACATAGTAAAGTAATTAACTGCTTCAGAATAAATATTTTGCTTTTTTAAGTTTTTAAAGATCCAACTTATTATTATTTATTTATTTATTTTTGTTTTCATTTGTTTATTTTTTATTTATTTATTTATTTATTTATTTGTAGCACAATATGAGAAATTAGTCGAGAAAAACTTTCTTTCTTTCTTTTTTTTTTTATGATAAATGTTCTATTCCAGAATTAAACGAGGGTTTTATATATATATATATATATATATATTACATAGTAGGAATATTTCATTAAGAAATAAGAATGCAAAAATAATAATTATAAATACAGTCGAACATCGTTAACGTGAACACTGTTAACGTGAATTACTTTCAACCTGAACTGTTGCCGCAATCCCCGTTAAAATGAAGATTAGTTTAGTTATATGAAGATTAGTTACTGATAGCAGGAGCTACTGATAACGTGAAAATTTTTTTTATCCCCCTTGCGATTCAAGTTAACGAGGTTCAACTGTATATACAAATAATTCAGATTTTCAAATAGTTTAAATTTTAATGGAATACATTAATTGTTTGCATCTCGAACTATAATTTATTTTTGCTGAAAACCTGCTTTCAAGTATATTCTTATTTAAATCAGGAATTCTTATTAATATCGAGTCATTTGATGCTTTCTTTAAAATACAAATAAATCATAAATAGCTTACGCTGAAAAAAATAATAATTAGATCTCTTAAAATCACAAAATCATAACAGGTTAATTTCATTACTTTTACAATTCCTTAATCATTTAGATTTTTCTTGTACAAGAATGCATGCGTAAAATTGCTACTTACGTATTTTATTTTGTAAAAGACATTTTTAGTTATTTAGAAATATTACCACATAATATTTTATTTATTTATTTAATTATTATTATTATTATTGAACAATCAACTAACTAATATCGTTAATATATGAAATTTGTTTTGCCAATCAATTAAAAACTCGCGTCTTTTGGTTCTATAATTTAATGTACTGGGCATTTTAAATGAAACGAAAGTAAGCAAGGTATAACAATAATAATAATAATAATAATAATAAAGCATAAGAATTATTTAAGTATATTTCTATTATTTATGATTTCTAATTTAGAACTTATATTTCTAAAAGTTTTTATTACGAAGAATTCGCATAAGAAACATTGAAGGAGACTTTATTTAAATATAATGACTTAAAAACAAATTATTTTGTGACGAAATTTAAATATTTCAAAAAGACGTAGTAATTTTTTTTTTTAATTATATTTAACTTACTACGTATTAAGAATTTAATTAGTACTAAAATTGGTTCCAGAATGAGGCAAAAAAATGAAATATTCAAAATTAACTTAGATATAATAGGAATTTCTGGTGAAAAGAACACTATATTACATACACACACACACACACAGAGAGAGAGAGAGAGAGAAAAAAAACTTTTATAGTGTAATATTATGACCTTAAACCACTAAAATATAATAACACTGATTTATATTTTGGAAAATGGTGTATTGAAAAACAGTTATCGCAAAAACAGAAAAATCTGGATTACCTTTTCATTTTATTAGGAGAAGATTAATATATACAGTCGGTAACAAAAGTCTCCGAACACTAGCAAAAATTCCTATGTAAAAAAAGTAGAGTTAGTACTGTTTTGTTAAATAAATCCTTGTCGAATGCTGTTCTTAGTCAGTCTAAAAACAGGATTCGACTAGGATTTATTTAACAAAACTGTATTAAGTGTACTTTTTTTATATAGGAATTTTTGGTAGTGTTCGGAGACTTTTGTTACCGACTGTATATATATATATATATATATATACACCATTATACACCATATATATATATATATATATATATATATATATATATATATACAATACACCATTTTCCAAAATATAAATCAGTGTTATTATATTTTAACTAATCTAAAAAAATATCTTCCTATTATATAAAAGTTTAAGTACATTAAAATGTCTCATATGTTTTTTAACATATTGTTATTGCTATATTTATGATCGAATTTTGCGTATTATGTTCCGTAATATTTTGTTATCTGTGCATGTGTAGTTCTTTAATTTATTATTAGACAATATTCAGCGACTCAACCTACTAATGAATAGCATTTTACATCATATTAATTTAATAAACATCCCCACACATACAAACAGATAATACATGGCGCAACAATAAAATAAAAGAGGGATAGAAAGAATTATTGATTTTAAAACTGTATGGCTTTTTGAATCGTATAATTTTTCTATATGTAATTAATTAACAAGCCTAATTATCATCTGCTTAAAAAAGGGGGCGTGGGGTTTAAAGTTGAAAAAGTAGCATTTGTATCTGAAAAATTGTAAATTTAATAAAAATTATTTAATAACCTGTAAAATATAATAAATAAAACTTGTTTGATGAGAACAAATTTCTTATTTTTTAATAACAGAAAATAATTTACAACTGACAGATTTTTCAGTAATCTGCTTAACATACAAACTTTTTTATAATGCCTATGGTTCAACTGAAGAAAAAAATTAATCTTAAAAGTAACTTTACAACAGTGCATTTTATAGACTATGCAGATGTCCTACGTTTGAAAAGTTGTAATTTCAGTGTTATTTTATTAACGTGGAGTGACAATTGGTATAATTTTGTAAAAGAATAAGAATCCGCCATTCTTCCCGAAACTTCACATTGTGCCACTAATCTTGTTGCATTAAAATAGTTCTACAAAATAATAATAATAATAATAAAATCAATCAATCAATCAATCAATTTTTATATAATATAGTGGCGATTCGAAAGAAAAATTTCGAAGATAAACATTTTGATTGTCAAAATTTTGCTTTTGAGGAATATATCTAGAATTAAAAAGAAAATTTTAAAAAGGGGGAGGGGATGTTTTAAATATTTGTTGTAAAATTACATTGAAAGTAATTGAATTTTTAAAATTCTGAATATTGATGCATACCAATGATCGATCGGAAAGTTTACTAATACAACATTCCAGTGTATCAAAATTATTATTTTTTCTTCTTTTAATATGCCACTTCAACTAGTTACATTGCTAGAGAATTATTTCGGTCTTAATTATTCCAGTGCAGGGGTCGCCAGCCTTTTCTAATTCAAGGATCACATCATTCATAATATTTTCTCCCGAGGACTACTAAATTTATCATGTAAAATCCAACGTCAATTTACATTATTTATTAAGAAACACAAATATACTTCTAGATCAATGAACATCTATTTTATAAATATGAAATAAACCCATTTCTTGCAAAATATTACATTAAAAAAAAAAAAAAAAAATCATAGAAGTCTATTGTTGAAAATTGCGTAATATTTTGTATTGTTTTTTTATTCAGTATTGGTAATACGTATTCACTTTGTATAGAGAGCCAAAGTACCACATTTCGATAATGACAAGAATATAGCTTTAAAATTGTTGTTGAATAATGTATCGGCTAAGCTTCCTTTTTCATCCATAATTTCTTTAACTTGAAAATGATTGATATTTTGATCCATCATGTTAATAGTTATGAATGCATTAAATGTGGTTTTTGAACCTATGACGTGCTCGTTAAACAAGCCATTCGAATATTTTCGTGGTTTTCTCTGAAACTCGCGTTAATGTGGGGTGGGATCCCTTAAAAATGTCCCCACGGAGGACACATCACCAAATCCTAGGAAAGTTGCGCAATATATGGGACTTAACTCTAAACACTAACACCCAGCATTATATGTGATGAGAAGGAAAACTCTTTTAGAAAGAATTTCCGTAAATGATAGCTGTCGTGCGAATATGAGTACTTCAGAAAATTATGTAGTTAAATCCGACATAAATAACCTATGTTATTAATAAAAGTGGATTTAAAAAAATTGGAAATAAAGGTAAATTTTCCTAGGGATCACTAACATTTTCTCTTGGACTCCAAGTGGTCTACGGACTACCGGTTGGCGATCACTGTTCTACCGGGAAAATGTTATACTGTCATTACAGAAAAACGTCGAACTTCATCATGGGATTTTTTTATGTATTTATTTTTTAGATAGCCTTCGAAAAAATTAAAATTAAATCTAGAGTTTAATTATAAAATGAATATATGTATGCTTTCATTAGTTAGAATTATTATTAATGGCTTAATAAAGAGCATATTTTTTAAATTATTTGTGTAATATTAACTGAAATCATTAATTTCTTTTTTCTGGCATAAATATATTAACCTTTAATATCTGAGTTCATTATTTTATAACTGGTGCAGTATATAAAAGATATACTCGGAATATTACATTAATTTATGTTGACCTCACTGAGAAAAAATTCTGTAACTGACATCTAGAATCTAAATTGTGGCTCTAGAGAAAATAGTTCCATGTCATCCTTATAAATTCTAGCCCCCTTGGAAAGCGAGTTCTAGAAGCCCCTAATTGAATTCTAGAGAGTTTGTCTATATTCTCGAGGGCAAAGTTATTTAAAAATCTCTGCAAATAAATGAGACTACAAGAAGCGGGTTTCAGCAACTATAATCTTGGTTTGTTACCAAATTCTAGAAAATCAAGCGAGAATTTCTCGCAATACAAATGATTCAGAATATTTAGAGTATTCAGAATATCGTTTCACCATCTAGAAATGTGTACACTAGAAATTCTCGATAATTTCGTCTATTCAGTTTATTGGTGTGCCTTATGCGAATAGCTCGGAAATCTATATTTCTAGTTAAGGGATTTAGAAAATGGCCACTTATTCATTCTAGAGGAAAGCGGTATATTTTTTTTTCTCAGTGTTGTACAGTCGGCAGCAAAATTATTTGAGCGCTGGCAATAATTTCTGTAAAAAAAAAAAAAAAAAAAAAAAAAGTACACTTAATACTATTTTGTTAAATAAATCCTTGTCGAGTCCTGTTCTTAGACTCGACAAGTATCTAACAAAACAGTATTAAGTGTACTTTTTACATACGAATTATTGCAAACGCTCGAATAATTTTGCTGCCGACTGTAAACTTCCAGGCTGTAAATACCGGCAGTGTTTTTTAACAATATTTGAAACCAAGTCTTTTTCTGTTATGTAGAAAGCCATTATGCTTTTGTAATAGTTAACAAAATATGACTTACTCTACTATAAATTTTACATAAGCATTTCGCTCTTATAAGTGCAAATTTTGATGTTTCAAAACAACACGTAAAAAATCACACGTAAAAATAAAACTGATTTTCAAATAGGTTTGAAATTTTATATATTCTTTTCATAACAACAAAAATAAAATAAAGATAGATTTTGCATGATTAATTATCAGAAGAAATAGCTTTTTTATAAATGAAATTATTCCTTACAAGATTTAATTATGATGCATGGGTACTAAAACTGGAGATATTAACGGTAATACATAACTGTTGTATCTTAACATCCAAATTAACTTTAAGGTGTGATTCACAAAATAAAATTAATTAATAGGAATCTGATATCTTGTGCATCTTCATTGAAATATCTTATGATATTTTATGTATTCATTTATTTATTAGCAAAGAATTGTCTTCACTTTGTAAAAGTATATGTTTTTATTAAAATTTGATAAAGAAACATATCATTGTAATAAAATTCTTCATTATGCGGAGGATTTCCAAATTCTAATTAAACATTATTTATTATTCACGGGAGAAGAAGTTGATTTTAAAATTAATAACATTAATTAACATATGCCCCTAAATTAAAGTGAAAAAAAATGCATAAATATTCGAAGAAGTTTTTATGGTCTTAATCTTAAGACTGTGTTTCGGATTAATTGTTAATGCGAGGTTGGCGCAATTCCCAAGCGATGAAGGAGCTTTTTATGGAGAACAGAATAACATGCACCCCCCAATAAAAGCTGATTAACAATGAAAATTTGGGCTGGTGTCGCGAGAAAGAAGCGGGGTTAGAAGAGGAAAAAAAGAAATAACTAAGTGCGCTTTTGAGTGGCAGCTTCTCTAAGTCATTTATTGAGGCCAAAAGAAGAAAGTTTCTCCAAGAATTCCTTTTAATGACTTTCGATCAACCCAAAAGACTGATCCACCACACCCAATGAAACCCTGGAGTAGAAAACCGACAGAACTGCAACTCGTTCAATAAAACTGAAACTTTTGCTCCCGCCTTTTTGCAAAACCTCTTTCTGTAAAACTGAATAGAAAACTAATGATTCTGAAATGATATTTTCTCTTGAATTTTTCATTTTTATTCGCTTATATAAATTTTAAAACTGCTGAAGAATGGCGTTTTCTTAAAAATCGATTCTCATTAAACCGTTAATTAAAAAGAAACTTTAATCCACCATATCTCGAACACGAATAAGCATAAAACGTATGGTGTAGAAAAAAATCTCATTATAGACATGGAAGAAGGAAAGATGATTAAATATCATCTTCCTAAAACTTGCGCAATTATTTGCCTAGGAGTAAAAAGTGCCGAATAATAGCACTTCATATTTCAATCTATGAATTATGCAAATTAAAAATCACGAGGGAAAAAAGTAACATATTAAAAGTGATTGAGAACATAAAGTGTTAAAATGAGAAAATTTCTTCAACTTTGCAATGCAACAAGACGAAATTGTTTCCGATGTCAAAGCTATCGATCAAAATTGGGTCTTCGGAGGCGCAAATTTGTTTTTCCATGTGCATAGTAAAGAAAACTTAACAATATTTGACTTTGTATAATTCTTATGAAAAAGAATTACTTACGATAATTAGTTAACTTTTCTTAAAGAAAAGGGAAATGCAATTACCGGAGAATCAATAAAATAAATAATTCATCATAACTCTCAGAATAAGATGAACAGATTTTTTCTCATAGAATTAAATTATATATACATAGATAGATTGGTGAATATATAGATAGATAATTTAAAATAGAAATGAAAATCAAATGCCAAAAGCCCTATAACTTCTTTTGTTCTTTTTCCTTCGCAAAGTAGCGGAAAAGAATTAATGTAATTTAAAAAGTCATAACATAAGATTATAATTTATGTTATTATTGATAATTTGAAAAGTTGTTAGTTCACTATTGCTAAGAAAATACCGTTTTCAGTGTCGGATACGGAAAACAATATCTTTCAAAAAATATCAGTAGAGAGGGTGTATATGAATAGTGAGAGATTGTTGAAATTTCTTCCAATGTATAAAAAGTAAGGTTATACAATATATGAAAAGTACGGCTTTCTATTAAAATTTTGTTTTAGAAGAACATTAAAAGAAACTTCAAAATTTGAAAACTTATTTCCTCAATAATGTAAAAATAATATTTTTTCTAAGAGTAAAAGCATGCGCACTCGTACAATGAGAGACAGACAGAAAAAATGATACCTATAACTTATTACTAGTTAACAGAAAACATTAATTTGTGCATGCAATATTAGTATGCAGTATGTAATTCAGTCATGCAATGCTATTATGCTTTTGACATTAAAAGTGTCATTTGTTTATATTTAGATATACTAGGATTAAAGACGCATAATTTAGAAAATTCAGATTGAGCAATTTTTATTAGATTTTTAATCTTTCAATAGACTTTAACGCAAAAAATAAAAATATATGAACATAGCATTGAAAATTGAGTAGTTTCTCTCTCCTAAAAAGGATGTTACATATATACAAATATTTTACAACGTTTTTATTAACTAGTTTTTTTTTTGCTTTTCCAGTACAAATATTACAATCGATTTTTAACTAACTTTCCGACTATCTAGACATTTGAAACTTTTAGATTAGCTGAGAACACGATGACAATGCGTTCTTTTAATATTTTTGGCCATCTTTAAGCAGTTTGAAAATTTCTTATAATTTCTCTCTTTATTACGCATTTGATAATTTTCTTTCAAGTTGATGTGATAATTCATACATAGAATTGTCAAGTTTATATGATTCAACAAAAAATTTAAAAATGTGGTATATAAAAAGTTTATTTTACCCTGTAATTATTTATTTTCTTCTCTGAAAAATTTCAAAATTTGATCCAGATATGAAGCGGTAAATGTCCTAGCAGATTAAATTGTTTTTAATTAATTATTTTAAATTTATTAGTACTATCTAGACACATTTAACTATCAATATGGAAAAGGTATTTAAATAATTTTGAAATAAAGGCCGCATAAAAATATTAAAATAAATCCAAAAAGAAAAAAAGAAAAATATATAGATGGTGACGAATATTTAGCTGGTACGGAGACATGCTGCGTATGTCAAGTAGCATGTCCTTTATTTATTTTTTATTTTTTTATTTTGTACAACTTGTTTATGAAATGTTACTTATATCGATTATTTTTTAATTTTACCTATGCCAACTACTAATGCATTTCATTTTTAATTAATTATTTATTTCTTTTGCATAATTCAATATAAGTTCTACGTATATTGTACATTAAGTTTTCAATTATGGTGTTGGTGTTATGTCATAATTTTAAAACCTGCTGGGCTTAAGATTGTTGTTGCTTTTTTTTCTTACACACAAGGTATAATTAGACAGGAATCTATTCTATTCTGATTCACTATAGCTGTACCTGAATTCGAACTAGGGATCTGCTAACTGAAGGCTTGAGTGCTAATCATTCCATCATCAGATGGGCTAGAAACATCCCGTAAATTATAGTCGCTCTTGAAATTCTAAATTTAAAACCTATTTTAAAATTCTAAACATGAGACAAAATCTGTTGGAAAAACAGTGTTAATATTTTTTATATTATTAATGACTAATTATTATTAATATTATTAAATTTACTTATTGCATTATTCCTTCAAAATAATACTTGAAGTATTTTGGGCTTTTTTTTTTTTAGTATTTTTAATAATCTAATGACATTGTTTATCAATATAATGTATTAGTTATACTTCTTAAACTTTCTGAATTTTAGTTTTTTTTCATGTACACACTTTCATTCAACCGCACCATTTGTTCATTTTTTAATTAATAAGAGAAATGTTACTATTATGTTTTTGAATAATAATCGAATATTTATTTAACAGTAGAAAATTAACAAAAGAGATTACTGTTCAAATTTATTAGTCAAGAATCTTGTGTCAAAACTGGAAGAGCATATGTGTTAGGAAATGGCAGCATGTGTGTTAGGAAATGTTTTTTACATCATTATGACACAAATGTAAAACGAAAAATCTAAATTAAAGATCACTGCAATCGTCTTCACAATCTACCCTTTATAGGTATTCTGAAGCAAATGCTGAACAGGAATTTCTATATGTCACCTTCCTTTAAAACTTAAATCATAAGAAATTTTTATAAACATGAAATATGCCTCAATTTGTTACATTAATAAATGTTTTTATAGGTGATTAAATAAAAAATAAAAGGAAAACTTCCTACAATTTGTTATACTTGTATGAACAATAACAAATATAAACAGAGTGTAAACTCTAGATATCTGCAAGGGCTACAAATATGATAATTTGCTGTTCTTGTACAAACATTAATAAATATAAACAAGGGGAAATTTAAATACAGATATAATTCTAGAGGTCTGTTTCGAGCCGGGAAAAATAGAGGTGAGTTTTGAAACGGGCCTGTACTAGATGACCAAACAAAAACAAATTCTGCCGGCAGTGTCGCATTTAGGCTTAGGTCCGTGAAGCCTGGGCCTAGGGGCGCCAAATTTTAAAAGAATTTAAATTTCAACGGTAGCGGCGATTAAAATTTGAAATCAGTAAAAACTGAAAAGGAACTTCGATTTAAAAGGTGACTAAAACTGGAGATCGATAGGGTATTTTATTGACTTCGAGACTCCTTTAAAACGTTACGATTTTTTTTTTTTTTGTACCGGTATCAAACACACGCACAGAGACACATAAAATACTATGCTGTGTATTTGTACTGTTTGTTGATTACTCTGACAGTATGAAACTATGGGATGGTGTTACATTCTTACAGAATAAGCCCAGCTGATTTAAAATAAGTAAATTAATTAATTAAATTGAATTCAGCCCAGTAAATCACACTTTCATAGAAAAAATAAAATAACTACATAATTTATTTTAATGATCGCACTGGACTAATTTATTTTTTAACAATATATTGATTGTTATATGCAATGATGCACAGTGATTGATGAGTAGAAGAATAATATAATTTTCTTTAGTTATGTTATATTTGTCATTATTATGAAATGTATATATCGTGTTTCAAAACATAGTATGTGTGTAGGGGGCGCCATAGCAAAATGGGCATAGGGTGCAATCAAACTTAATTCCACCTCTAAGAGCCAGTAAAGCAAACAAAAATTATCAAACGGGCCTGGACGGACGATTATTTCGAAAACAGAAAAAGGTGATAAGATATTTTTTTTTTCTAAAAACAAGTGTTTAAAATTTTACGTATAACATTAACAGAAATTTTATAAGTGGAAAACTTTAAAGGAATATATCTTGTAATGAGTGTACATATATATTTTTTCATGTAGATATAATTATTTTTTCCCCAATCTACTAAAAGTTAAATTTCTTCTTAGTAATTCCATGTTGAAGTAATGTTAAGGAGTTGTTTGTTATGTGCAAACGATTGAAATAAGAGTGATGGCCAGTCTTGAAATATGAGCCGTCCAAGTTCTGGAATGAATTTTGTTAAATAATTTGAAATCTTGCGTCACTCATAAATTATAAAATAATTCCACTATGTCTAAGGAAAAGAAGAAATCCCCATTGCCCAAGAAATATCCTCAACATTTGAGCCAAGTCTTGACCTGGGACTAAAATTTCCGTATCCTGCAGACTTCTATTAGATTCTAATAAAAAAATAATTTATATTACAGTATTCTTACTGTCATAATTTTTTCCTCAGTCCACCACTATTTTTTAATAGAAACTGTTGCTATATAATAAGAATATCAAAATAAATAGAAGTTTATTGTTCAAGAAAAGTGGTGAGAGACTAAACGAAAAAACATGGGTCGTACGAAATCTGCATTACTATGACTCAACTAAATATTTTAATAAATTAGAAATAATTGTAATGTTAATAATATATATATACATGTGTTTATACCTTTTTTTCTTTAAATGAATATTAGAAGTTTTGGCTTTATTTAATAATTTTAATTTATACAATTATGTTTCATTGAATGCATTTTATTCGAGTGAATTTCTTTTGTGGATTACAAATTCTTAAAGGTGTATATTCAAGATAAGAAAAAATATTCTTATGTCACATTAAAAAGAAACTTATTGGCCCTATTTCAACTGTTATTTTAGCAGAAGCTACTGACATCTAGATAGCTAGATTGTGTAACTTTCAGATAAGGCTTAAAAGATTTGCGTAAAGATTTTTGTTACATAGAAGCAAAATGGGAGTTAAGGTACTTGAAAAAGACTCCAGCTCACGTTTCAACGATCTTTCTACGGTTAAATTTGCTTACCTGGTATCCAGATTATAATTACTTGTTCCGCAATGCTTAAGTATTCTTACTCAAGCAAATCGGCGAATTGCGGAGAAACCATTTTCATACATTTCGATTCGCGCTGTATAATCCTGTTTACTCGAGTCATAAGACACCTTAGGCTAAGATTATTTGTCAAGTATAAGATTTGCATATAAAATAAACTTTTTAAAATCGACGCGTTATTTTAGATAATATTTTTCATTTGACTCAACTGTATTGTCTGAGCTACGTGGCTATTTTTGTATAATAATTAAAACGGAAATTTCAGTAAGCCGATTTCGCGAATCTAAATGTCTAAAAGATAATGTTGTCTGTTTTTTATTTAGTAATATTTTTCTTGAATTTATTTAACATTGTGTATTATTATTTTTGCAAATTGTGAAAATGTTATTTATTTATTTATTTATTTATATTTTTTAATAGAACATTTAGGAACGTCTATTATTAGGTATACAAAGTTCTTCTAATATTGAAAAAAGAATTAGCGACTCATATTGATTTTTTACTTCCTTATACAAAGTATAAGGAAGTATAGTAATCCCGATTTGCGAAATGGATTTTGCATTTCACATTGCTCGAAAACGAATGATCGCAGAATGTTGCAAATTTATACGTGTGACTGTCATGATGTCTAGTTGTACACCTGCAAGTGTCGTCTTAAGACGAGCTCTCGTTTTAGAGATATAAGGGACTTTACACGATTTTTCGTGACGTGTGTATGTATGTGTGTCTGTGTGTGTGTGTGTGAGTATGTCGCATAACTCAAAAACGGTTGGACGTAGAAAGTTGCGAATTGGTACATATGTCTGTTGTAACATCTAGTTGTGCACCTCCCTTTTTGGACTTGGTATGATTTTCCGTTTTGGAGATATTTAGGAAAATTAGGTTCACAATGGCCAAAATGTATCAAAAAACGGTAATAACTCAAAAACGGTTTGGACAAATCTTGCAATTTAACTGACTTCCCGACTAGCTAGGCATTTTTAAAAATATTTTTAGCCAACTGTTTCTAATACCTGCTGCCTTCAGCAGAGTTTATGTGATTCAACAGAAAATTTATTTAACTAACTTCTCGACTAGCTAGAAATTTGAAACATTCAGACTAGATCAGAACACGGTGAAAATGCATTTTTTAAATACTTTTAGCCAACTGTTTTGGGTCCCTGCTGTCTTCGGCAGCGTTAACAGTACAAATCTTCAATCGATTTTTAACTAACCTCCCGACTAGCTAGACATTTAAAACTTCTGGAAAAACTCAGAACACAGTCACAATGCATTTTAAAAATATTTTTAGCCAATTGTTTCAGGTGACTGCTGCCTTCGACAGCGTTTATATGGTTCAACAGAAAATTTATTTAACTAACTTCCCGACTAGCTAGACATTTGAAACTTTCAGAATAGTTCCGAACACGGTGAAAATGCATTTTTTTTATTTCTTTTTGCCAATTTTTTCGGGTCCCTGCTGCCTTCGTCAGCGTTACCAGTACAAATCTTGCATCGGTTTTTAATTAACTTTCAGAAAAGCTCACGACACGGTGATAATTCATTTTTTAAATATTTTTAGCCAACTGTTTCGGGTCCAATTACAATGTTTTTTAACATTATGTATATTTCTAAAAGTGTATAAGGAAGTCATGTGATTTCAAGTGAACACGTACATGCCAGTGGCCGCCATTTTAAAACAAGATGGTGGATCAAATTAAATAATAAAGTGGTTGAGACCTTGCTATATGCATCTATACACGGAGTTTTAAGCAAATAAATTCAGAAACATGTTCTTTATGTGAATTTGAAAAGTTGAAAAAGTTGAAAATTAGGAACAAAATGGCGGATCTACTTTGTTAACAAACTCATTCGAGATATTTGTAAGAAAAGTCCACTGTTCAACTTCGAATGAATTCACTGAGTATTTTTGAATTTATTGTGATGACATATTTTCAAGTGGCCTTGTGTTTTCAATTTGCCGCCATTTTGATACAAGAAGACCTATCAAGTTTATCAAGTTGGTTAACGAACTCTTCCAAGACATTTCTAAGATAAGTCCACTGCCCTGCTTTGGTTCCAATTAATTGAACATTTCGTAAGTTATCGCGATGGCAAATTTTCAAGTGGCCGCATGAATTCAACTGGTCCCTTGATTTCAAACTGCCGAAATTTTGGAGCTGGAACCACCATTTTGCTGGCGGTATCAAGTTAATTTCCAAATTTTGATGACATCCTAATATGGGTATACATGTATCAATTTTTAGCTAAATCTATTATTAAACAACTTTTTTAAGATGCGAGTTTAAAAATTTTTCCCGTGCCTGCTACTTGGGAACATATTACCAAGCAATTTAGTTAACGAACGCATCCAAGATATTTGTAAGATGAGTCTATTGTCCAACTTTGGTTTGAATTGGTTTAGTATTTCGGAAATTATCATGATGACAAATTATATGTAAACTAAGCGGTTGCAAAACATCAATTTCTAAAATAATTAACCTGAAAATATCATATTACGTTCTTTGTACACATTTCTACAAATGTTTGTACTTCAGTATTACAGAGCTGCTGAAACTCTCAAATTTTTTTTTTTTTTTTTTTTGGTATACTGTGAAACACTATTACGTATTAATGATTTTCAACTTTTTGAATCATTGAAAATGAATAAAAGAGATTTCTACTTTTAAAAAGTGGTAATAAAACTTATTTAGAAAATATAAATGTTTGTAGTTAAGTTATTCATAATAAACAGCAATTACGATTTACTTCCAAACGTCAAGATAGCAATACTCATTTCTTTAAAAATGTAACGAACTTCTAATAAAGTTACACATTTAGACAAATTTACTAACTGTTATAAATAAATAAATAAATATGTATATATATATATATTTTCTTTTACTGCACTTTTATTTAGAAATTCTACAGTTTAGAAATATGAAATTTTTTTGCAGTACTCCTACAGTATTGATTTTTTTTTTTTTTTTTTTTTTTTTTTTGTGCAAATGAAATCCTATTATCTGAAAAAGGATTGAGTAAATAATGTAAGCTAAATGGAACTAACTCTCAAGCGATATCTAAACTAATCCAGATTTCTTTGCCCAACTTAGAATTGGCTGCCAACACCTTAATCACTACAAAACATGATTGGTTGAAAAGAAAAAAAAAAAAATGTAATTTTAAATAAATGCCTTCTCAATTGCATTAAAGCTGTTGCTGATTGATGAAATGTAAGATTTTTTAAAGCAAGAACCATAAAAAGAAAAAAAAAAAAGCATTTATTTTAATAATTAAAAATACATTACTAGTAATCAAGAAAAATCATATGTTGAATTTTCCACTTTCGAAAACATAACTTATAAAACGGAAAACAAGATGGAATTCCTGTTCAACCTGAATAAATGAGAATAACTTTCTTCAATATTATTTATTAGTTCGCCATTATAATATGGTACTCGTAATTGTGATGAATCCGGAAATCTATAAAGTCAATATGGTGCCCGCCTAGATTAATCCTACTATTAGTTTGTTAGTTTGTGTAACCATTATCTCAAGAAGGAATTTCGCACCAGTTTAAATATTCACTATGATACTAGCAAAAGCCTTTTTGAGTTTCAACATTTTACTTTGAAAACATGAAGATATTCGAAATTTAAGATTTTCTTAAGATGAGAGAATAGGGCAAAATTTTTCATAAATATGCATTATAAGGATTATTTTCATCGTAAACATGTGAGACCAGTTTTAAAATATCACTTATGTTACTCGCATGAACATTTTTAGACATAAACATTATCCTTTAAAAGCTTCTAAGTAATTTGAAATTAAAGATTTTCAAAGATGACAGAAAGGGGCAATATTTCACATTAGCTTGCATTATGAGGATTATTGCATTGGAAATAATATGTAATTGCATAAAATTAAAATACAAAACTGACCTTAATAAAATTAATAAGCAAATTAGGGTAAATTAAATGTTCGGAAGCGAAGGGGGGGGGGGCGGCCTAATGGATGGGATATTTAAGTGTGTGATTGTGCCGGATCTCTTAACATGAATGTAGCATACCCTACAACAGTAATTTATGAGTGTAAATATATGATGGGGATCTGAGTAGAGTCCACTTATACTAATTATTATTTTTTTTAAGAGCAAAGATTTGAAAATTAGATATTTCATTATGATTTTTTCAAACGAATGACGAAAATTAAAGAAATAAAGTTAATATATATATATATATATATATATATTATTTATTTATTTATTTTTACATATTTCTAACTCGAAAAAGAGGAAGCAGGATCAATACCATTCTTATAATGAATTAAAGCGTGGTAAAGTAAACTGCAGATATGATGCCAGTAGGCCCTTTCTAGATTTAAAATCGTCAGTGGAATATGTAATTATGTAGTAGTCTAATTAAATTGTAAATTAAAAAAATGCATGACATTTTTATTTAACTAAGATGAATTCAAAACTAACACTTTATAAAAAGATATTTTGAGCACTATAATTCATTAAATAAGTATTATTATTATTTTTTTAACAACATTGAAATTGTGAAATGTTAGTAAATCAATAAATATTTTACACATTTAGAAAATAAATTTAAAAGAGTATGTTTAATATCACAATATATTATGAAATTTTTTTTAACTTAATTATTGAACATATTTTATTAATTAAACATATGCATTTCGTATTAAGGAAATGTAGCTTAAATAGCCTCTATAAGCGAATCAGAGAAAGGTTTTAATTAAAACTGCAAAAGGTTCTTTGTTGACGTTATTTTGTTATTTTAAATCAAATTTTGTAACAAGTAAAATTTTAATTTTCTTACTACAACGCAAAAGATATTGTTAACAAACTTACTTTATATTTGCTTATATATATATATATATATATATGACGACGCTATATTTTATTTTTATTATTGCTTATTTCTTTATAATCATCATTTTTATTTTATTTTTTATTAAAATGTTGTTAATGCATGCTTCATAATCATATATATTGTCAGATACTGTTGTTTCATTAAGTTTCCTCTGCGTTAGAATTACTAAAGAATAAACTAAATAGCAGATATTTCCAATTACGTTCACACACTGAATGGATTAAAATTAATTTTAAGGAAAGTTTGTTTTATTATCTAATTTTTAAAAAGTACTTTCTACAAACATTTTTATTAATTTTCTTTCTATACTTATTCATTTATTTTTAACATTGGATTTTCATACCTTATTTCTATTTTTGCGACATGATTACATTTACTTATTCTTGTGTTTGCTGTGATGTCAGGCATTATCACAAATTAAAATTTTTTATTTCCACTCAGATGTCTTATTATTCCTTTTCCAATGTTTTCACTTTTTTTTCTGTTATTATTATCATTTTTCAAAACAAAAAATAATAATATTGATGACAATAATAATAATAATAATAATATAAATTACACATTAAAATTCTGTTATGAAGATAATTTAATTTTGGATTAAAAATATATGTAAAACGAGCATTGAGAAAGGTTTTTTTTTTTTTCTTTTTTGTTATCAGTTATACATTGTTTATTTTAACTTGCTGCTAAACTAAAAGGACAAAAAAAAAAAAAAAAAAAAAAAAAAAAAAAAAGAAAGAAAGAAAGAAATTTTAATGTGGTCTATTTACCTGGAAAGAAATAGCTCTCTGTCTCAAGAGAAAAAGCAATAATAATAATAATAATAACAACATCAGCAATAATAATAGAAATATTAAAATAAATAAACAAATAAAAATTAAATAATATACATTTGCGATTGTATATAGTATGAGCAAATAATAATCAAACAGCTTTTTTAATTGACTTATATCTATAGTATTCTTTAGTGACTATAAAAATTTATTTATTATTTGTCATTTCATGTGCTTAGATTTAGGTAAAAGATAGTTTATTGTATAATAAATTTATTATTCTTAAAAATTAGAGATTACGAATGCATTTTTTAATAATAGTAAAGACCATTTAAATTCAAATTTCCCTTTACTGTTTCTCAATACTTACATACTATCTACATATATAAAAGAGTATACTCAGTGACTTAACACAACCATGGCGATTCTATGTAATATAGAGTCGAAATTTTAGTCTGCTGGTAGGTTTTAAGGCCCTGACTACTCACTAAGACGGTATTTTGAGAAATTACACCTTCCTGGTCCTCCCTCGGGGGCGGGGTGGGGGGGGGGGGGCAGGAGGTAAAAATATGTTTGTAAGTATAACTCGACTCCAGATTACTTTACGGCAGGCTAACCAGATCAGAGTACCTTTATAATAGAGAAGCGTTAAAAATTGCTACAATTATCCAGTTACGGATGTAATTTTTTATTCTTAATAAATGAGGACTAAAAATAAAATATTCATGAAAAATAATTTACTTTCTACAATTTTTTAAAACTTAAAAAAATGCTTTCAAAATAAAGGCTATCCCCAGAAAATGGAGACATTTGGTGAGCTTACTTTACGGTGAAGAAATTGCTCATAGGAATAATAAACTTGAGTAGAAAAAAAAACCAATTTCTGCGATTATGAAATTTTCGATTTTAAAGGGGAAGATGGGAAAACAATTTTCAGGGGAAAGTTCACGAAATCAGAAGTTTCGAATAGAACTCTACCAATAATGTTACAAAGATATTGAAAATGGCTGTGCGTCTTCTGGAGAACCCCCTCAAGAAAAGCTTTAGCTCTACATTTGTCCTGGGAAATAAATCTATATGAGCTAAAGTCACAAATTTTGGTACGTGGGTTGTTTATGTATATCCGACACCCATTGTAACAGGATTTTACAATATTTATCCTTTCCCCCTTGAGGTTGGGAGGGCTTGGCAATAAACACGTTTCCAGGGGTAACTTTGCTTTAAATTCTATGAGAAAAGATTAATTTTTAAGTGGGGGTTGGTTACGCATACTCAACACGCACTACAATGAAAAAAAAATACACTGTTCTACATTTAAAATTTACAGACTTAATTAATTAAAAAATTGTAATTTTTATAGACGTTTTTGATTTTTCATTAGGGGGCTAGTTCAGAAATAATTCAGAGTAAGTCGAGATAAAAATAAGCCTGCAACTCAAAGTTACTGCTAGCTTAATTATACAAGGAAGCTCCCCATTCACAACAGACGAATGCATATATAATAAAATGGACATGCTCTATGCACCTCGGTGTTTTCTTGAGTTATGTGGAAATTCGCAAATAGAAATACGAGTCTAACTAAGACATATAAAAAATTTCAGTTAAAAAGTAGCAGACTGGTTGATTAGTGTTTCATCGTACGAGATCTAAATCCAGGTAAAAGCACCCTCCCCCCCGCCTACAGAATGACACAATGAAAAATACTGTTACATTATATATATATATATATATATATATATCATAGGTGCCAAGTCTCCCGATTTCAAGGGAGACTTCAAACCGGAAAATTTCTATATTTGTTTTCGGTAATCTTAATAGTCGAAAATATATATAAAATATTCCATTTAAAAATACTAGTGTGAATTCTGATTTAAATGTTAAAAATGTTGTCAGCTCTGATATATATATATATAGATAGATAGATAGATAGATAATATTTCATCATTAAAAAGATAAAAAACCAGAAAAGTGGATAAACGGTTACATGGTTACACACACACATTCATATTATGTATATGAAAGTACGTATGTTTGTATATATACACACATACATATATATATATATAATATACAATGTGTTCCAAAAGTCCAACACCCCCTCCTAACTCGAAAATGAGTCGAAATTTTGAAAAATGGTGAAACATGTATTTAATGAATTTGAGAGGGACCTCCTTTAGTGAAAAAAGTTTGGGCCCGATGGGGGGGGGGCTCTAGGGAGGGCAACTTTAAAATTTCAATGGGAAGGTATGTCTTGTGATACGTCCTTGGAAACGTCTCTTCAAGACAATGTATTTGATATAAATAGTTTTGACCTACGTTGATTATTAAAAGAGACACATGAGTGTTTAGTCTTTTGAAATGTAGATTTTATACTTATGTATCCCCTTTAATAATCACTGCAGGACAAAACTATTTATACTAAATTAATTATCTTGAAGGGACGTTCCCCGGGATATATCACAAGACATAGCTTCCCATTAGAACTCTTAAAGTTGCATTCCCAGCGACACTCCTACAACCCTCTTGCCCGGGCCAAAACATTTTTGGGAAAAGTGTATCTTGTGATACATCCCTGGAAACGTCTCTTCAAGAAAATGAATTTGATATAAATAGATTTGTCCTGCAGTGATTATTAAAAGAGATGCATAAGTATAAAATCCACAGTTCAAAAGTCCAAAAACTCATGTATCTCCTTTAATAATCATCGTAGGACGAAACTATTTATATCGAATTCATTATCTTGAAGAGACGTTTCCAAGGATGTATCAGAAATTTTAAAGTTGCCCTCCCTAACCCCTCCCCCGGGTCCAAACTTTTTTTTACAAAAAGAGATCCTTCTCGAATTCATTGAACACGAGTTTCGCCATTTTTCACAATTCCGACTCATTTTCGAGTTAGGAGGGGTGGGGGGGGGGGAATTGTGGGACTTTTGGAACACCCTGTATATTTATTTATACATACACACACACACATATATATATATATGTATACATTGAAAAACTTTACAAACATTGCAGCAGATGTAACCAAGTATCACATGAAAAACTAGAAATACATATATATATATATGTATATAAACACAAAAGTGTTTTAGATGGAGCCTCCCCACCTAGAAAATAAAACAGTGGAGAAATGTAAATTATAACTCCAAACAGAAAAAGGAAGAAACTGAAACTATTAACACTATTTTATTAAGACAATGTTAATACATTAATGTGAAATACAAAAATAAATTAAAATAAATTAAAATAAATAAATAAAAATACATAAATAAATAAAGATCCTTCAATGAATATAATTAAAACTGATTATGTTATAAATTCTTCTATTAATTCATATTTCTCTTTCTGTTTAATTTCAATATTTCATCCTTCACTTTGTATGTGACTCCGAAAACTCAGTTCAAACTCAGCAATAACTTGATCAATTTTAATTGTATTAATTGAAGGATCTTTCTTTCTTTATTTTTTTTTCTTTATTTTTTTTTTTGTTTTGTTTTGTTTTTCATAGTAATATAGTTTTTCATAGTAATCATAGTCTTACTAAATATAACTATAGATACTTCGGGACCATACAAAAATTTAGATTTTGTAATTTTTACAATGGCTAAATTTTTTCTATGGTCCTCAGTATCAAATATTTATTTTTCTTTCTTTGAAACCAGCCTCAGCGCAACATTATATCTTTTTAGGAGGGGAGGGGGAACACTTCTGATACTGCAAATATAATATTCAAATCAACATCATTTTAATATAGTTATCGTATATAATAAAATTATATATATATATATTTAATGCAAGAAGGAAAAAGAAATAGTATTACTTTTTAAAACAAGTGTAATTTTAAGACGCAAAAATAATGAAACGAATATAATCGTTGTAACTGGGGTTACATATCAAGTAAAAATTATAGAAAAAATTCCTTTGTTGTGAAATGCTTTCAAACGTATTTTTCTTCTATGTTAACAGTTTCTTTGGGAGAGAGATGAGTTTTATCTCCTTTGTACTCACTTTGCAAAACGTTTGTATTGCTTCTTTGATTTAGAAAAGTCTCATAAAATTATATTTCTGTATACTTTGTGACATTAAATTATGAGAAAATGCAATGACTGTAACAAACCATAATACATTCTCAAAATTTTCTCATTTTAATACGAATATCTAGAATTTTCTATTATTGTCGGAAGAAATGAATAATTATTTTCTGTGCTGGGATTTCTCAATTCCATATTTACACTATTTTATTTAAAGTATTTAGAAAGTTGAAGGTATAAAATGGAATTGTTGATATAATTCTTGAATATTTAAATGCTGTCAAAAAGTTATTTTAAGAAAGAAAAATGCAAGAACTCTTTTATATTGTGTTTTACTGTAATAAAATTGGAATTGGTTTGAATACAAAAGCAGTTTTTTTATTTATTTATTTGTTTTACGAAATGAAGAAAAAGTGAGCATTTACATATATTAGAAATTTTAAAATTTAGTAATGACATAATAAACTATAAATATTTTTAGAATAAAAATCTTGTTAAAAATCAGTTTTTTTTAGCTTGGTATTAGCTTGGTAGCCCCGTTAATTTAACAACATTAAAATGGTTTTTCAGTTCAATTAAAAAAAATGGAGAAATAAAACATTAAAACTGAAAAAAATATGTTAAATTATATTTTTTAAGATAATTGCAAACATATATTCCATTATGAAAAAAATGTAAAGATTGTAACAAACACTGTACATTCTGAATTTTTTCTAATTTAACGTATTTAGAAACCTGATATAAAATGAAATCTGAAAGATTATTCTTGAGTTTTCAAAAGCCCACAGACAGTCTTTTTAAGAAAAAAAAAGAGAGAGAGAGAGAGTGAGAGATTATCTTTATAAGGTGCTTTATTTTACTAAAATTTGATTTGGTTTGAAAACAGTAGCAGTTTCTATTATTTTCTCAACATAATTTACGGAACGAAATGACTAAGTAAACATTTACACACATTTTGAAAATGAAAAAAAATTGGTAGTTGCTCATTTTAAAATACTATAAATATTTATGTGATAAAAAAAGCTGTTATAAATCAGTTGCTTTTCGATTTAGACATATAGAAATCGAGTTAATTTAACGAAATTTAAAAGCTTTATGAAATAAATTTTAAAAAGGGAGAATGGTTCATTTAAACTGAATAATAGTAATAATAAAAATATCAAATCATATTTTTCGGGAGGAATGGAAATATATATTTTATAAGTTCCATCAATATATAAAAATTCTCAATGGCTTTATAAGATGTAAATAAGATATTAAGGCCACTATAACAGCTTCAGTTTATTTTAAGCCTTTCATAGTTAGTTTAGATTTGCTGTAAATAATTATTACATTATTTATGATTACGCATTTCGATATCTGATTCCTTTATGAAAGAGATGTTATAATGCAAATCTGCATTTTCCCTGATAAAGGTTTGTCTTTTAAAATATCTTAAATTGTTATTGATGATTAAGCCGTTTGACTACGCTTGGGTCGAAAGCTAAAGTGGGATGCTCTCCATGCGGGGCGATGTCATTCTAAAAGAACCTAGCACGCATTTACATGAGTTTTGGAGAAAACCGTGAATAACGGCTAGGACGAAGAGAGCGACTAGACTTCGAACCCTTTAAAATATCGTAAAAGCGCCAGTAATCATTATGAAACCTGGAGCTTACTTTGTATATAAGAATACCATATACAAAACTTTCCAGAAAAAGTCATACATATGCACATATACTTCTAAAAATTCTTAAAAGACTGTAAAGTTTCACACGCTGTTACTCGAGAAAATGTAAACGAAAAGAAAAAAAAGGAAAAAACTTTTTCGAAACATACAGTGTGTTTGAAAAAGCTTGACATCGGCTACTAAATCATTAAGTATTGGTCTTAGGCAGATAATATAAACTGAAAAATTGCATAAAAAAAGGTAGAAGAAATTTTAAAAGAATTAAAAATTTCAGAGTATTCATTTTCCCGAATTACAAAATTTAACTCTTTAAACAGTCACCTCAGAAAAATAGTTTGCAGTATATAAAATAATTCTCATGCACTAAAAAATTTACATACACATTTTCATAATTGTATTATAAAATTATTCTCATATAGAGCAAGAAAATTCACATAAACAATTTTTTAATGCGTCTACATAACTTCCCACAATAATAAAAACATTACAGGAACGCGTGTTCTAGGAATCATACACAAATTATGAGGGAAAGTAATGATAACTTAAATTAATACACATATTTATTTTGGTTTGTGTTTAATACATCAGCAAGTTTGGTTAGACATACCTCTTACAGCTTCCTGATGAGAAGCTTAAATTTTGTACATCACCTATAAGGCACATTTTGCTCATGAAATTTTTTTTTCTTTTCGTTTTTTAGTCGGAAACATATCAATATTTACTTCCAAAAATTTTTAATCTATTTTGTAAAATTCTATATCTTATTTACGCATAATCGTACTTTATTTTACGATATCTGAGGAATTACTGCCAAACTAGTCAAGATTTTTAGATTTCTCTACATATACATCTAAAAACGCTTTCACTAAAGAAATAAAATTTAAGATATATATATATATTTTTTTTCGTAAGTCCAGTGTGCGATAAAACAGTCTTATTTATCTTCTGGTTTAAGTACTAGAAATTCAAATTGTATATTTTGTAGGAAACATTAATAGAGATTAATTAGATGTATTATTTTAAACTAGAGAAATCAATGAAACATTTATTATGCATATACAATACACATGCAACGCTCTTATTAAACAGATAATATACAATTTAAAATCTAAATGTTTTACATTTTTTCGAAAGCTCAATGTGCTATAAAATAATTTCAGTTAGTTTCTGCTCTAATTAAGTACTAGAAATCTAAATTATACTTCTGCTTTTTTTTTTTTTTTTTTTTAGAAAACATTAATGATCTTGTAAAAAATGCGTTTTTTTTTTTTTTTTTTTTTTTTTTCCGATAAATCAATAATGACACGTTTTAAGAAGAACACGAAATATATTATTTTAAATAGCGAGATTAATTAAAGATTAAAGATATATTATTCCAAACAATAGACGCAGATCTGCGTCAGGAGCAGAGTTAAAACCAAAAACATTAAAAAAAAATAATGCTGTGCATAAATAAATTAATGATAACAAAAATTATTTTGCGCAAAATTTAGTGTAGAAGAACAATTAGATAATGAAACATTAGTTACTAATATTTCTAAATCTGTTTAAAAATGGTGGGGGGGGGGGGGATGAATTATTTTTCTTTATGTAACTAAATTACTATATATTGTTAAAACTATACTATATATTAATTCATGTTATTTTCATTTCATGCTTTTATGTATGAAAAATATTAATATTAATATTTTTATTTTATTTTATTTTTTATTTTTTTATTTTGCAAGATCCGTTTAGCTGAAAGACAACAGGTTGAAGAAAAACTCACTATTCTAAGACACTTTACATGTTAAATAAACACATTAAAATTAGTGATAACAATAGTCATGATGCTGATAGTAATAATAATAATATAAATAGCACTTACCTTTAGGATAGTTCTAATAAATAAATTGCAGAATTAGATCTAAAGCTGAAACACATTTAGTATGTTAAAGCTGAAACACATTTAATCTTGAAAATTTTTTAAGTTTCAAATAATGAATGTTTCACTAATGCGTAGTCAGAACGAAATTTGAATAAAAATTATAAAATTTTAAAGCTGTACACATCAGGATATAACGAAACATATGCTTGAAAACATAATTTTTGAACTATTTCTGTATAATAAGAATGTCACAAGTTTGCTGTAAATTTCAAAAGCCAAATAAATAAAAAAATAAATAAAATAAGTAAATGTTATTTTTTTAAATGTCATATGTTTACTATTCAATCAGATTTATTACAAACAAGAACAAAAAATTATGCAGCACGCATTGATTATTAACACTTTCTAACTGAACGTACTTGTTGTATCGTCTAACTTTCAATATTCTTTGCCTACGTTATAACACAGTAAACAGAAGGACTGAGAAGTATACAGATTGACAAATTGATATAATTCCAAACCACTATTAGACATTGTTCAAAAGTGTAAAAAAGGCTTAATGCAAAATAAAAATCTAGCCACTAGATTATAATTGCAGCCCTTAATGTATCTGAATATTTTAGTGCAGCCCTGTAAATCTGAAGGTTAATCATATCATTATCTATACAAAACATTATTTTAGAATATCAAAAATACATGCCAATTTCTTTAGGATTTTTACAGTAGAAAGTTATTTAAATGTGACTTTTAAAAATTTCTGTCCTAAAACACAATGCACTGGCAATTGTTTTTTTCCCTCCCTGTACACAAACTAGTTGTACTGGACCTATTATGTCATTTTAAATAGCGTACATTCCATAGTGAACTTCATTAATATATATTCTTTTTTTTTAAATTCTGAAAATATTTACGAATGCTGGGGGCAGGAGACAGACAGATAGAAAGACAGACAATCGGACAGAAAGATAAACAAATGAAAATCATATTCACACTTAAAAATTGTTAGAAAGTGTTAAAAATACTTAATGTAAACGAAAATCCAATTCCAGCTAATTTTTATCAACAGCTCTTAATGTAACTGAATATTTTTATGTAGCCCTGTACGACTAATACTAATCATACTATATTCTATTGAAAGCATTCTTTTGTGCATATGAATAACGCATTTTAATTTCATTAAGCTTTGTGCAAAGTGACGTTATTCAAATTTGGTTTGTAGAAATACCTATCATAGAACGCAATGCTTTGGAATACTTTCAAGTATCCCTGTAAACGAATCAGTGGTAGTGTTACTCGATTTTACATAGGAAATATCCGATAGTGAACTTGAATAACATATTTCAATTTCATTAAAATTTATGAACAGTAAAGTTATTAAAATATGATTTACAGAAATAACTCTCATAGAACACAGTGCTTTGGAATACTTTCAGGTGTCCCTGTACACCAACCAGTAGAGGTATTCACTCCATTTTCAATAGGGAACATTCGACAGTGAATTTGAATAGTATATATCAGTTTCAAATTATTCCATAAATATTTACGGGAGTTAGAGTGCGTATAGAAGGTTAGACAGATGGACAGACGAACAGACAGACAGATACGCAAATTAAAATCATATCCACACTTAAAAATTGTTAGAAAGTGTTAAAAACGCATAATGAAAACGAAAGTGCAATTCCAGCAAATTTTTATTAATCGCTCTTAATGTAACTGAATATTTTTGTATGGCCCTGTTAATCTAATACTAATCATACTATATTCTATAGAAAGCAGTCTTTTGTGTATATGAATAACATATTTCAATTTCATTAAGCTTTCTGCAAAGTAAAGTTATTAAAATTTTGTTTATAGAAATACCTCTCGTAGAACAGAATGCTTTGGAATACTTTCGGGTGTCCCTGTACACAAACCACTGATGGCATTTACTCCATTTTATATATGAAACATCTGTTAGTGAACTTAAATAACGTATTTCAATTTCATTAAGATTTGTGTACACTGTACAGTAAAGATATTAAAATATGGCTTATAGAAATACCTCTCATAGAACAGAATGCTTTAAAATACATTTGGGTGTCCCTGTACACAAACCTTAAAAGATATTAACTCCATTTTCAATAGGGAACATCCAGTAGTGAACTTGAATCACATATATCAGTTTCAAGAAACTCCATAAATACTTACGGAAGTTAGAGTGCGGACAGACAGACAGACAAACCGAAGTCTAACATTTTTTAACCTTGTTGGAAAGGGTTAATTAATAAATAATAATAAAATAAATAAAATAACCTAAAAAACACTTAAATGTAAAAGAAAAAAAAAAAAAACTAAAAAAAAATTACATTTATTAAAAAGTTCTATTTATTTATTTTTTTTGTTTTTCTAACAGCAGTTGTTAAATAATATAAGTTTTTCCTCTCTTTTTTTTTTCCTAATTTACACAATTTTCATACATATTAAGACAACTTTTGCATAGTTACTCCATTTATTTCAGTCATTTATTGTCTTGAAACTTTTTATGGAATATTGTTATCTATTTATCCTATAGTAGTAAAGCATATAAATATTTCTAGTAATTAATGATGCCCATTAAAGCATTTAAAAGTAATCTTCAAATAAATTTAGTTTCGGAGAGATGAAGGCTTTAGAAAATGATAATAAAAGATTATTAGTTATTTTTATAATCTGAGCTTATATCGATTTTCCTTTCCTTATTTTTTACTTAGTACGCCTAACATAAATCTTACTTTTACTTAGGTTTAAATAAGATTTAATTAGTGTAATATGAGTAAAAAAAAAGAAAATAATAATAATAATAATAAGGAGAAATACGTTGTGCATATTCATGCATACGTTAAAAATGCATGTTCAAATTTGAATATATATATATACATTATAGGCGCATTTTTTTATGTTTACAAAGCATATACGCATCATTTAATTATTTACTACTAAAGAAAGAAGTTTTTTTTTTTTTTTTTTTTTTTTTTTTAAGAGACAGCGAAAAAAGAATTAAAACATTATAACTGAAATTTAAATCTACTATTATTGAGTGTCGTATTTGCTTTTCTATTTCTCAGATTCGTCTATATAAATATAAAAGGAATGTTAATGCATTTGACATGCCTGATATAACCTTAGGTTTAATTTATTTAATCCTTCATTTAAATGCTAAAAGTAATTATACTACAAAAATTTCTATTTTTTGACTTACCTTTCTCTGATGGAAGCGTCAAGCACGACTGCTTTGGATTTGGATTTTTTCTTCGATTACGACGGGATTTTACAACATGCATTGGATCAAGAGTGAAACAAGTAGAATTACCTAAGCAAAAAGAGAAACATTTTACTCACCGAGCTTATAGTACAAACAAATTTTTAAGAACTAATAGATAAATTGTAAAATATTTACCATTATTTTCAATTAAAAAGAAACGTTAATCAAGTATCTTTATAACAATTTAAATGAATTTTTATAGTGTACCTGATTATGAGAACTTTAAAGCTATTCTTATTTTGAATTTAATATTTGAATTAATTGCAAGTTATTGCACTTTATAATTAACAAGCATAATATTTGAAATAATTACATAAAGTATATTTTAAGAGTTTAACTCCTGCTATTTCAAGTATAGCTTTAAGGAAACACATGCAAGATTTTTTTTTTAATCCTGAGTTATAACACTATCTTTTCGAAAGGTTTAAATTAATTTACGAAATTATATTTCTACAATATGAACATCCATAACTTTGAAACAATTTTATTTTAATGACGCTACAAAAATAAGTAAATATAATATATTATTATTATTATCATTAAAGGTATCTTTAATTCTTTATTTTTAAGATTATTTCTATTGTAGCTCGGGTTATATACGTATTACAGTAAAGGTATATTAACTGAGTTACTTCTTCGGGTACTTTTACTGATCAACTAAATTTGGTAACTTGCTGAATACAGCTCAATTAAATGAACAAATTTAATAAATAATAATGATAATTTGAAAATTTGAAAATTACCAAAGATATAGCAATGAGAAAAAACACGAGACACATGGGTGTTTACATTCAATTTACACATATTGGGTGTCCCATAAGTCTGTAGACATTTTAAAACGGTATAAAAATTAAAGGAATTGGTAAAATTGAACACGGTGTGCGAAGAAAGTTATTCTTGTAAAGGGAGATTTTTTTTCTTTTTTAAGTAAAGGGGGGGGGGGAGTTAAAATTTTGCCAATAGGAATTGCTGAACAAACACATAACGAGACTTATAAATTGCATGGTTTTAAGAGATTAAAACCTCATTTCTTATTATCCATCCTATTTGTGCAAGTTTCAATTTCGATGCTCACTTGGTAAATAAAGTGTTATTATTGAAAATGTTTCACCTCAACCAAGAATCGCTGGCTGAAACTGCAGTTAGCGGTGTAGTAAATCATTTGAAAACTGCAATCTGCGGTGATGGCGGACACAGAGAATAGGATTACGTACAAAACTTTGAATAAACACCATAAAATGCAATAATCTCGCAACAATTGTTTCGTTGCCGCTTTGACTGCAGCACTCATGTCTACTTCGTTCGCCTGACGAAGGGTCGCGAGATCTTTCGACCCGAAACAATTGTTACGAGATTATTGCATTTTAAGGTCTTTATTCAAAGTTTTGTACGTAATACTTTCAAACGCCAGCTGTTTGGTGCTTTCTTATTATACACAATAGGAGTTACATGCTAGTAAACCTTTACAAGTAAATAAATATAGTTTTCGTGGAAATGTGTGATTTTTCTCAAGTACAGCGTCCTCTATCGAAAACATTCTTAACTATTATTTTTTTCTTTACCCCCCCCCCCCCCAAACACACCACAAAAAAAAAAAAAAAAAAAAAAAAAAAAAAAAAAAAAAAAACTCTTTCACCAGAATTACTTTTACGCAAACCGCGATAAACTCTACCAATTCCTTCAAATTTTATGAATTTTTGAAATGTCTACAGACTTATGGAACACCCAGTATATAAATATATAATTTTTAACTCGTTGCTTATTGGCGAGAGTGGGTATTTTTGGTTCATTATAGCGTTAGTATTGTGGTTTATTTCATATTCCTTTTAACTATTCCTGGATGTTTGTATTTTGATTCTTGTAGATAAATTTGACATTTAATAATATGTTTCTCCTTCATTCTACTATGTTGTAACACTATATAATAATAATAATAATAATAAATCATTATAGTAATCGAACACCATACATATAGTATTATATTAGAATTTGAACATGACACTTCGGTAATTGGTTTATCAAACACTGTAAGAAACTTCCCCACTTTAATAATGTATTTTCAAATTCTAGAAAATTTATGCTTTTAAAATGTACTTCATACATATATATCTTTTTTTACCAAAGATATAACAATGAGAAAAAACACGAGACACATGGGTGTTTACATTCAATTTACTCATATTGGGTGTCCCATAAGTCTGTAGACATTTTAAAACGGTATAAAAATTAAAGGAATTGGTAAAATTGAACACGGTGTGCGAAGAAAGTTATTCTTGTAAAGGGAGATTTTTTTTCTTTTTTAAGAAAAGGGGGGGGGGAAGTTAAAATTTTGCCAATAGAAATTGCTGAACAAACACATAACGAGACTTATAAATTGCATGGTTTTAAGAGATTAAAAGCTCATTTCTTATTATCCATCCTATTTGTGCAAGTTTCAATTTCGATGCTCACTTGGTAAATAAAGTGTTATTATTGAAAATGTTTCACCTCAACCAAGAATCGCTGGCTGAAACTGCAGTTAGCGGTGTAGTAAATCATTTGAAAACTGCAATCTGCGGTGATGGCGGACACAGAGAATAGGATTACGTACAAAACTTTGAATAAACACCATAAAATGCAATAATCTCGCAACAATTGTTTCGTTGCCGCTTTGACTGCAGCACTCATGTCTACTTCGTTCGCCTGACGAAGGGTCGCGAGATCTTTCGACCCGAAACAATTGTTACGAGATTATTGCATTTTAAGGTCTTTATTCAAAGTTTTGTACGTAATACTTTCAAACGCCAGCTGTTTGGTGCTTTCTTATTATACACAATAGGAGTTACATGCTAGTAAACCTTTACAAGTAAATAAATATAGTTTTCGTGGAAATGTGTGATTTTTCTCAAGTACAGCGTCCTCTATCGAAAACATTCTTAACTATTATTTTTTTCTTTACCCCCCCCCCCCAAACACACCACAAAAAAAAAAAAAAAAAAAAAAAAAAAAAAACTCTTTCACCAGAATTACTTTTACGCAAACCGCGATAAACTCTACCAATTCCTTCAAATTTTATGAATTTTTGAAATGTCTACAGACTTATGGAACACCCAGTATATAAATATATAATTTTTAACTCGTTGCTTATTGGCGAGAGTGGGTATTTTTGGTTCATTATAGCGTTAGTATTGTGGTTTATTTCATATTCCTTTTAACTATTCCTGGATGTTTGTATTTTGATTCTTGTAGATAAATTTGACATTTAATAATATGTTTCTCCTTCATTCTACTATGTTGTAACACTATATAATAATAATAATAATAATAAATCATTATAGTAATCGAACACCATACATATAGTATTATATTAGAATTTGAACATGACACTTCGGTAATTGGTTTATCAAACACTGTAAGAAACTTCTCCACTTTAATAATGTATTTTCAAATTGTAGAAAATTTATGCTTTTAAAATGTACTTCATACATATATATCTTTTTTCCTATTTATCAAAATCGTTTAAGTCTAAACATTTGTTCTATTTGTGAATATTTTATCGATGCGCAATAAATGGCATTACAATTCAATTTTAACTTATTGGTATTGTTAAAGAAAAAAAGCAGCTGGAAACGTACACGCAAGTTAAATTTTTTTATAAAATAAAAACTGTGTCACATAATTTAGATTTTTTTCTCATATTTAATTTTAATAAAATGGCCACCTTTGTCACTTACAATTTTAAAAATAAAAAAATAAATAAATATGGATAATTTTTAAAAGAAAACACAGAAGTGAATTATAAATGCATTGCATATTAAAATCTGTTTGATATCTTATTTTTTTTGAAAGAAAAAATGTATATATATACATATATATATATATAATATAATATAATAATAATAATAATAATAATAATAATAATTTCTGGTGGGAATAACATGAAAAAAAAAAGATTTACGAATAACGTAATTGTAAATTATCTGTGCGATAATATATATGCAATAATTGTTTAACAATACCAAAAATATTTGGCGGGAATTTACAAGTAAAATTTCGAGTCATATAGTAAATAAATAATATTTATTTATTTATACATATTATATATTACATGTATTAAACTCATAAAGGTTTATATTAATATTTAAAGTAGCTGTAATAAACCTTCTTCACCAAGGGAAAAAAAAAAAAAAAAAAAAAAAAAACTTTTATTGGCGTTCATATGTAACTGGCTAACAAAGAAACGAAGAAAAAAGAGACGGGGGGCGGGGGGATGCTGGAAGTATCTTAAAATTTCGTTAAAAAATATGCATTTTATACTGTGTTTCAAAACATTACATATATTGCAAAGAGAAAATTTTACTTCGAGAATATCTGGATTTTTTTTCCCCCCTAAATGTACGCGATAATTACTACCAGTTATTGCAAAATGTAATATTCCAAGAAAACGCAAGTAACAAAACCATAATTTATGGTAATAAAATTTATGCGTTACACTATTTAAAATTAAATTCAATGTTTCGCCAAACAAATTATGCTTGTTTGGTCAGGGTAATTGAAATCAATATTTTTAGCATTCCGTTGCTAAATTTCAATATTTTAGTAGTAAATATTCCTAAAATAGTGATACTAAGAGTACCAAAGATGTCTATATTCAGTTAACGAACTCAAACAGGGCTTGAATAAATTACAGTAAGCGCAATCAAACATTGTTACACAAAGCAATAGAACAAAGCATGTTCGAAAAGTAAATAAATAAATAAAAAACTTTCTACTAATTATACTATTTAAATTTTTTTAAGGCAGAAAATCTCTTGTGGCTATAAGCTTCTATTTTATGGTATGTACTCAAAATTTTTGAATTAGCAACAAAGAAATTAGCAACAAAGAAATTAGCAACAAAAATATAATAAAATTTTATTATAGGACACAAAAAAGAAAAGAGAGAAAGAACACTGATCCATTCCACCTTTTTTTTTAAAAATCTAAATGAAAATAATATGTATTGTAACATATATGTGTGTGTGTGTGTATATATATATATATATATATATATATATGTATATACACAGATCTATATATGTACACATGCATTTCCAGTATTTGAGAAAATGACTAAAATGAAATCTATACGTATTGTGTATTTCGAGAAAATCCTATATTATTCGATAATTAGTAACATTATTATTATGTCCATAATAATATTTTTATTACTTAATTGGCTCTTTTTTTTTTTCCGAATTCTCTTAAAATAGCATGAAAATGTTTAATTTGCATACCCTATTACTACAGTTACTACTTAACTGATCATATATAAGAAAAATGAGAGAAAAGCTTACTTTATTTGTAATTCATAAAAAGGAAATAATATATTTTATTATATAAACTCGGCATACCGATAATGATTTTTAATATTCCGTACCAAACGCAGGAAAAAAACAAATACAATTTTCGCCAAAAAGAATACCGAATAGTTTCTGCTTTCTTCCAGAGATGGCGCTGCATGGTTCATTTCAAGTTAATTCTTTTACATCAAGTGAAGAATTGAAAAAAAAAAGTTTTTTCCCCCTCCTTTCCCTTTATAGGTCAGGATGGCAAAAATGAAAAAAGCAACAGAAAAATGAAGGGTTGACAAAAACTCTTTTTTCCCTTTTTTATAAAAGAAACTTCCGATATGAATTATTCGAATGTTAGATAAAATTTAAAAAGTTTTCCTTGTTCGTAACAGAATATGAAATATGGTTGCAGGATGGCGATATTAGATTTGATGCTGTCGACATAATTTTTTTAATCATCTTATACCTTTCAATAATAACAATTTGATTAGAAATTTTTTTAATTAAAAAAAAAATAATTTTAAGTTCTGAATTAAATATAAGATAGTCATAATTCTAATATTACTTTGTAAAAGTAAACAGTAAGTTGTTTAAAAAACTTTTTAATTTTAATGTTATATATTAAGAAACGACAAAAACTATGAATATCACTTTAATTAATATTAAAGTAAGTTAATAAAGTTAATTCAAAAATTTTATAACTTTAGTTAATTCAAAATAACTTTCTATTAGTTATTTACTATAATTAAAATGTTGATAATTAATATCTTCGCATAAAAGAAATAAAAAACAAAATAAATAATTATCTACATATTTCATAATTTAATTAAACGAACACCGTCAGCACATGTATGATAGTTTTTGTTTTATTAAAGTATGAAACATAACACGCACAGGAACGTGTGTTGTGTGGTATAATATTTATATAGCACACACATACAGCTGTAAGCACACACATTTATAAGCACACACATACAGTTGTAATTTTTTTAATACTAAACTAAATACAGGTGCGTGTATATGTCTCTGCATTTGCGTGTATGCGCATATAGAATTCTACAAAACGAAATGAATTGCGAGAGATATTTGGATAAAACCATAAAAACATCAATTTTTTTGCATACATTTTACTCTGTGAATGAAAAATAATTATTATCTTCAATTTTTGGTTAAAATATTAGTATTGATATTTATCTTAGTAAAATAATACTATTTTTATTCTAACGTACTTCCAGCTATTTTATTATTGGGCGGATTTGTAATGTATTGTAGATTTGATTTGAACTTACTTATAATTCGTTTTAATGATTAAATAAAAATAAATTATTACTTTGTCTTTATGCTATACTGAATGTTTGATTTTCAAATGTACGGGATATTAACTACAATAATCCTTGTTTGTTTTTGTGAGTTGAAACTTTAAATTGAACTGTACACGATTATCACTTTTATTTGTGGTTTTCTTTAGTTAATTTTTGGATAGTATGAAATCTCTGTATTTAAATTATAAACGTCCATAAAGTTTCCATTTCTTCTTACAGCAACAAAATAACAAAATTTTCTTGTAGAATTTTAGTATCTTTACATTTATTTTTATATTTATTTTTATTTTATTTATTTTTATTAATTTCACACTCGTCTGAGTTTATCATATTCATTTTATTAAGAAATTGTTAGTTTGCCCACCTAATATAGCCTGATGGTAATTTCAAATAAAAAATTTTGAAAATTCATATGATAATATAAATATTTAAATAAATTATGTTGAAAATTGTATATTTCACTAAATAAATAAGGTAAACGCACCAGTACTGGACCCTGTACCAGTAGTGGACACTTTCAATTTTAAACTTGGAAAATAAGCTACCTAAAATTTCTGAAGATTCGAGCAATGTTCAGGAAGGGAGTTATAGTCCTTTACTGTTAAACCCTTTAACAAAAAATAATTCCGGCCATTAGTTTTAAAATAATAATAGTTTAACTAAAAAATATTTGCACTTTTTGTGATTTTGCCGTTTTCTTCCTGTCACTTTGAATAAGGAAATGAAATATTATTTGCTCGCTCTCTACTTATTTTTAACTGATTTCTTCTACCTTTTGCTTTCATATGACTAAAATAAGTATGTAGAATTCATTTATTGTGCTATTTTTTTAAATCTTGTATTAACACATAGTATTTTTATGGGTGTCCACTACTGGTGCCAAAAAATGACATCATGACAAATAGTGGACAGCCACTATTGACTCATGTGACTTTTAATGCCAGATCCAGTAGTGGACACAATTCTGTAATCTAGCAATTTTAGAGTTGAATTTTAAAGCAAAAATTCAAAGGGGTCCACTACTGGAACAAAAAAAGGGTCCACTACTGGGTTTTTAGTGTGTCCACTACTGGCTCATTTTAAGCTCTTCAGATTTTTTATTCTTTACATATATAAATGCTACAATTAGCAATTTTCATAATACAGTCGTGTAAAGAAAGAGTTAGTAAAGGTCTGAAATACTAATTATTTTTTGAAACTCTAAAATTTAGGAAATTACACAAAAAATAACTTGAAAATGTCCTTAAAGTGTCCACTACTGGTACGTTTACCTTAAATAAAACTTGAAAATATTCATTTTAATTACGGTTTTTCAATGCACTGAATATAACTTTAGATTAACATAAACACAAAATATATTTTGCTCACGTCTACATAAAATGGGAGAATTTCTACTAAAATTCTTCCAAGGGAAGTACATATGAGAACTTAATTATTTATATGCATTACATTAGAAATGGTGTTTTTAACACACAGACTCAGACACATACTTAAAAAACTTTCAAACATATACTCGAAAAAGTCAAATCATGAAAATATTTATTTTAGCTACAGATCTCACTGTATTGAAAATAACTACATAAATTGCAAATGTAAGGCTTTAAGAATGATCACACACTCTACACAGTTAGTTTTATTAAACAATCTGCAGTTCTACAGTAATTTTAAATAAAATTATTTTAAGAGTGCAAATGTAATTATTCTAGTGCATTTTGCAGAGCTGTCAACCTAATCCGGCAAATTGTTAGTACCGCCCCTTTAACTACACCACTTAATTTTTAGAGTAATTCTCTTCAAATGTATCTCCGATGAATTAAGAAGAAAAATGCTCTAAAAATTAAGTGTTGTAGAAAAAGGGGCAGTACTAACAATAACTCTGATTATGTTAAAAAGTTAAGATCTTGAAAATATAAATTTCAGCTACAGGTCTCAATATATTGCATATGACCTTCAGGAATTGTTTTCAAATGTTTTTAAACTGGCAATATACATAGCATTTAAATATCAATATTAATTTTGTAAGTATAAATTTATACAAAATAATAATAATAACCAGGAAATAACTGGGAGGATATTTTATTTTCCAAATATTTCATTAAATATACCTTAAAATATGTACTATTAAATTAGGTATTAAGATCTTGTAGTTAAGAATGATTAATTGTCAAAGAATTTAAATATTGATATTTTTCAGTATTTTCAAATGTAAAATAATTTTTAATTGTACACACTGAATAGGATAATAAATTATCAATTAATAAGTTAAAATTATAGTAAGTACTAAAAAGAAACTATCTACAGTTTGCTACAGAATCATCATTTACACCTATCCTTAAAATTATTTATAAAGTACTAGTTTTGTACTTTATAATCAGTACTTTTATCCGGCTAGAGATATAACAGAATAATGTCGTTTAAAATAAAAAATAAGATGAAAGATTTTCGTATTAAATGTTACAATGCACTCTTCTATAAAAATCTTTGGCTAATAATACCATTCTTCAGATTTGTATTCTTTATATATAACGATACTGCATAATTGGAAATATCTAAAGGAACATTTTTATTTTAGAACTTTGAAATTATTTTTAAATTCACCATCTAACAATTTTCAAAATAAGAAATATAGTAAAAGCTTCCGTTTAAATTAGTTTAATAAAGAAAATATCAGTAATTATAAGCGCATTAAATTTTTTCACACATTAATAAAATTTATTCAATTATTGCAGAAATCGATAATTAATAATGTATGGAAACAGAAAATGTATTGCATTAGTTGGTTGGCATCGTTTACGAAACAATGTTTTCAAAGTTTTTTGGTAATTTAGAAACACTGTAATAAGAGTGATGAGTACTATTCAATGAATTTAATTTAAAATTTAGTTTCTCATACATTTAGAATATTCCTTTTTTATCATAGTCTTAATTAAACGATCAAGAATCTTCAATAGTCATAACAAAAATTCCAGTAATAAGCTTTTTTTTTTTTTTTTTTTTTTTTTTTTTTTAACGGGAAAATCTGTCGCTTTTTAAAATTTAAAGAATTTTCCATGTCTGTTATATTTCTGACCATTTTTGTTTTTCCAAAGAAGCTACTTTTTCTTTATTTCACATTAAAAATTATTCATGAAAAATATTATTATTATATTATTTTAATTATTAATTTTTAAATTTATTTTGAGTAACTTATTTTTTAATTCACCATCCAATAATTTTCATAATAAGAAATATAGTAAAAGCTTCCATTTAAATTAGTTGTCCGTTATAATTTACAAAAATTATAAAGCTGTACCATAACACAATTCTTGTTGTTGTGGGGGTTACTTTGAGACCTACCTATAGCTGCTGGCTCTCAAATGTCATAAAAATATTTGAAGAATTAGTTTATCCCTATCAACATGATTCTTAAAATGGAAAAGAAAAGAAAAATAAATAAATAAATAAAAAGATCGTTTTTTTCTTCTTTTACTCTGTTATCTGACACACAAAAATGTTCGTTGTTCTTTTTACTGAATGGTTTGCAAAAATAAAAATTTTACTTCTATGGAAGATTTCCGCTGATCACATTTCTATGTTTTTTTTTTTTTTTTTTTTTTTTTTTTTTTTAAATATAATAAAAAATTTACACAGGAAATACCAAGATTTTTATAACACAAGCAAAATGATATTTTAGTGGTAATTCCTTTCACTGTAGCTACATATTTCAATGCATTTTATAATTGTTTTTGAAAAAGGTATTTTAATTTTAAAACAATAATTATGATGGTGCGTAATAACAAATAAATAAATTTAAGTCTAATCAAAATACATTACTGCATACGTTTGGTAGAAATTATCGAGATTAAAAATAAACGTGGTGTCATGTTAAACGTACTTTGGTATGGTCTGGTCCTAAAAAATTAAATATTGCATTTTTGTATATATATGGCTTTTGGTATCATGTTTTTTCTTGCATTTTACAATTTTTATAGCATTTTATATACATATATATAAGTATATATATATATATATATGTGTGTGTGTGTGTGTGTGTGTGTGTGTGTGTGTGTGTGTGTGTGTAATAACAAATAAATAAATTTAAGTCTAATCAAAATACATTACAGCATACATTTGGTAGAAATTATCGAGATTAAAAATAAACGTGGTGTCATGTTAAACGTACTTTGGTATGGTCTGGTCCTAAAAAATTAAATATTGCATTTTTGTATATATATGGCTTTTGGTATCATGTTTTTTCTTGCATTTTACAATTTTTATAGCATTTTATATACATATATATAAGTATATATATATATATATATATATATATATGTGTGTGTGTGTGTGTGTGTGTGTGTGTGTGCGTATACATACATATGTGTGTGTGCGTGTCTGTAGATTTATATACAGTTTTTCGTGTTCTTCGCGTTATATATCATTTCTTCCTATGCAATGGTTGAAAGGCTTTTCATAATATATATATATATATATATATATATATATATATATATATATATATATATATATATATATATATATAGTTATAATGAGTGTAAAATGCAAGAAAATAGATAGGCATATGCCAGAATTAACCACATATATAATTGTTTTTCAGTAATATCATTAAAAAGAACAGTGAAGTTTATAATATCTTCTAAGAACTTTTGTAAATGTTTACAGCTATTTATTACCGTAGTTTAATTATAAGTGTACCAGCCACACAAATTATAATTAAAGTACCATTTCACGTATAAATTAAACTTGTTAAATCGCATTTTAAATATATTTCTTTAAAGGCAGTTTTGTTCTTTTGTTAATCAATTCCTTGCTATTTTAGCTTTTTTTTATTCATTGATGCATGAATATAATATTATTAAGATACAATGTTTTTGTATTAAACATATAAATATTGGATTAGAGAAAGTATTATTAGGAGAAATAAGCATTAGAATGGAAAGGTACAATTTTCAAAATAAAATAATCGCATACACACAAAGATGTATATATATCTTTTACGTCTTAAAGGACAATCCGTTTAACTTTTGTTTTGTCATTATAAATAAAATTAATATTTACCAGCTGCTAATCATCAGCCTTTAAAGTATAAATATTTCCTCAAAGATTTTGTCGGGGCTCGCAGTGTTTATATTATTATATTGTCACCACGATTTTAGAATAATACCTTTTTAAATAATATTATAGCATTAAAACCATTAACAAAAATTTATTTTTGAAAATAGTGGTGACAATAAAATAAAGTGCACGTAAAATTTTAAGAATGCTGCGAACCCTGATTTTTGTACTTTCATATCTAAAATTTATCATAGTAGACTCTTTGTGAATAGCGTTTGTAAACGGGAAGAGACTTTACCTTTTAATCAATTACTTGTTTCTATTTTTTATTTATTATTATTATTATTATTCAGTTTTTGCACAGTTTTAAATTCCACTATGTCAATAAATGTTAAATTTTATTACAAGTTAATAAAAATAACCAGTAGAGTTTTGAGAGAATTTAGACTGAATGTGGAAGAATAAATAAAACAATATTAATGCATGACTCGCAAATTTCATATGAAGCTAGACATCAGTTTTTCTATAAGGTGTTTGTATAAAAATGTTTGTTTCTGACTTTATTAATAACAATATTTTTTTTTTATACATTTATACAAAAAATTGTCCAATATATTATAAGACAGTAACATGAATATCTCTCCACCATTTTCATTTTCATTTTTTTATTATTATTATTATTATTATTATTTTATTATTTATTGTGTCTTTGAAACTCATAAATTTAAATAATTTCTTTATTTCATAATTGGTTTTATGATTCAAAAAAATGCATTTGTAGTTAGTATGAAAATTTTTTAGGAATCAGAATTTCCTTAGGAATCAGAATTTAATAAGAATAATAACATAACAGTAATAATAATTAAAAGTTCATTTTCTGCATTTAAAATTCACAATAGAGAATAAAATAAACGTGTATGTGAAATTACTTTGTGATTATAATTTCAGTACGCATATATTTTTTTAATTAAGCGTATTTTAATTGATAATTTTCGGATACTATATAAGCTTGCATGTGTTAAATTTTCATGTATATGATGTGTCAGGTGTGGACTACTTTTGAGATTCTTTTAGTTATACATCTTTTTTACACGCTATATATATATATATATATATATATATATATATAGAATAAGAGAGAGAGAAAGAGAAAGAGAGAAACCTTGTCATCAGTTTTCCAAATACAATTTCATTATGTCATCATACCTTCATCATTGTATTCATTGGTATATTAAAAAAAAATATTTTTTTAAAGGAGATAATGATGAATTATATATAGATGTAAAAAATCCTTATTCATCAGTTTGTGATTCGTAATAAAAAAGAATTTAATCATTAGTCAACGTACAAGGACTGTATTTTTTGCTTTTATAACTTTGCATTTCATTAATATATTTACTCACTAAGATTATATTTTTATTAATTTTGGCAAAATGGGTTTATATGATGATGTAGATTTAAAAATAACCATCAGTTTTGATTATAACGTTAAATAGTACATGACGAATTTCCAAAATGTTTAAGCTAATTATCGAGTACTAAAAATATGCTTATTTATTGGAAGGAGAAATTCATTTAGTTTGAATAAACATTAAAAATAATAATAATAATAATAATAAAAAAAAAAAAAAAAAAAAAAAAAAACGAGAATCAAATTTTTTATTATATTGTTTTAAGCATAAATTTTTAAGAACAAATTCTGCAGTAATATATATAATATATATACTTCACTGTATAGTTACTTTTGTAGAGATACTCAAATTTTCCTCAGCCTACTTTTATAACAGCTTAAAATTTTTCTACTCAAAACCGAAATTCATGTCTTGACAAATAATCATTTTCATCATTTTGAAAGTGAAAGACTCATGGTGATATTTTGCGCATATTCTCCCCTTTTTTAACGACATAAATAGGGATATTTTTACAGGTTTTATCTCTTACAGTATCAAAATTTAAGCAATTAATCTTGATGAATATAAGGTATTTTAGAGGCGTAAAAATTTGAACGAAGTTGAGGCAGCCAGACAAGTAAAAATTAAAGTCAAATATTCCGGACAAGTAAAAATCTTACCTTCAGTGAAGCCTACAGCAAATACGATAACAATTTAAGAGTATTTAGTGGAAAAATAGGGTTAGGATCCAGTTCATGAAAAAGATTTTGAGCAGATCAAATCACTGTTATAGAAAACGAAGATCGCTCTGAGAATCTTCGCAGGCTCAGCGATCCTCCCTCCATATTCACTTGTGTACCTCCCCACTTTTCCCTAGGAGGATTTGCTAAATGAGAAGCAATCAAATTGGGAAAGATGAGGTAGACCGTTTTGCGTAGGCCATAGTAAGAAGTCGAAAAAATTAATTAAAAAAAATTATGAATAATTATCGCTAGAACAATTTCGGATATTAAAATTATAAAGAAGCTCATTTGACTCAAAATGAGCTTAAGCTTTGCAAAATTTAAAATGTGAAATTTATTTATTTTAGAATATAGCTTTCTTTCTTCTAAAGTTACAAGATTAGGTTTCAGATATCGCGTGAAATGAAAGCTCGAAGAGTAAGTTTGGATATCTCTCTACTCTAGTATAACACATTTAACGAATACGTCGAATCAGAGCTTTCTTAAGAAGAACTATGTAGTAACTTTAGATTATTTTATTTGTTTATTTTATTTTTTATTTTTTCTAATAGTTTTTTTTTTTTTTTTTTAAGTTTAAACAGCGATGGTATTTTAATTTTTTTTTTTTTTTTTTTTTTCACTTAAACTATTTCTTATACATTTTTAATTAGACGAGGGAAAATAAGTCATAACAATTCGCGCGATATAGATATTTAAAAGGCCGAAATATTTTAATTTTAAAGGTACAAATTATGTCCTTTGTAATTGCAGAATAACGTAACAATTTCATGCTAAATATTGTTTGAAAATAGAAGCAACAGGTTTAGCTATACATTTCTATTTGTTTAATATTTCTGTTCGCACCTCATTTTCTGTTTGTGATATTACAAGATAGAAAAAATGTCTCTGCCTAAATAAATTTTACTTAAAATCTGTACTTTATAATTAAAGTTACCCTTCTTAGCAAATGAGGTGTACTATCCAATTGAATACATACTGTTTAAAAGGTCTCTTATCACTAAATTTGCATGAAGGTCAACGGTCATCTCCTTCTGTTGCATGGAACATTTAGATTAAAATTCTATGTGTCAAATATTTGTTCTTTGGTTATAGATACTTGCACACTGAAATTTTTGTTCAGAGCACTCTACCTGAAATGAAAAGTAGGGAAAAATTGCTTTTATTTAATAATCAGGCTATATTACGATTTTACAAACTCCTCCTGAAAAGTTTCGCAATATTTAGATTTTTTTTTTTTTTTTTTTTTTCCAATTTATAATTTGATAAAAATATTCTTAAACTCTGGAAATAGAAAGAGCAGAATTTTCCTTATATTTTTCAATAAAGGTTGGTTCATAAAAATAATTAGGTGGCCTACAACAAATTGTGAAAATGAAAAAAAAAAAATATTTGGGATCACCCTATATCATTAAAAAAGTGAAACATTCTGTAGTTATTATAGTTATAGCCAATGTTTATGAATACACTGTATAATTTTATGATGCATGTGTGTAAGAATAGAATATATATATATACATAAGTATTTAAAAAATCAGCCTTTTTTAGTTCATAATATCTATAATTTAACAGAATGTATAGAATGATTAACAAAGCATTGTAAAATAATATAAAACAATTAGAATATAAACATACTTAATACTTTATAAAACATAAGCATTTTTATGAAAAATGTTTTAACTGCGCATGGGCGAGCGATAAAAAAATGCATGATTTCAAAGTCAACTATGCAGGATAACTGATACAAAAAGCTTTGTCAAATGTTGTAAAAATGCAGAAATTTGTGCTGAAAAGAATAGTCAGATTTTCAAATCTGAGACAAAAGTTTTTTTTTTTTTTTTTTTTTTTTTTTTTGAGGAAGGGGGGGGGGGATATTTACAAACGAATATTTTCACTAAAAATCAATGGATAATAATGCTTAAATAACTAAAGATCTATTCAAACTTTAAATAAACAATACAAAGAGAAATGCGTCATGCATATTGTGATGATTTTTGTTATACGTGCATTGCAACTTACTTTCGAAAACTTTGTAGATTCATAATTTTTTAATAAATAATGACACGTTATTCAATATACAGAATAATTATCCAACGACATACAATGAAAACAGCAATTTGTGTAAAAAATATTGACAAAAAATCAATTTTAGTCAATAATTATAAACATCGGCTCAGTCTTTTTGTGTATAACTGTCTAATGTTTTACGTTTTACATAGTTTTTTTTTTTTCTAGCCTATATAGTTGGCTACCAGACTATATGACATAAGAGGGAGGTATTTTCATCATCATTAGAACATACCACGTTAAAACACATTTTACACAAATGCCCATGTTTCATTAGCTTTTCCATATGTTTTTATTATAATTGCAATAGACTACTTCTAAAGTATTTTGTCAACTTATCTGAAAGTAACTCTAAATTTCATTGAAATCTTTGTATATTATAAATGAAAAGTAGGCTGTTTATTATTATTATTTATTTATTTATATTTTTTTAATTAGAAAGTTCTCTATATATTTTTTATTTGGCGTTCTAATATAAAGCAGTATCAGAAATTTGCAGACATATTACATTACACAAAATGCAGATAAGTATTAATAAATTAAATGTAACACTACTGCAGAATAAAAAATTCATTTCAATATATACTATTGAAGATGTTTTACAAGAAAAAATACACAATCAAAATAATGTAAATTAATTTTATGTAAGATGTTTATAAAGCATATTCAAAGAAGATGCAGGTGAAAACAATAATTAAAGGACTTTTTAAAAATCCATAATATTTGAAAGAGTTCATATATAAAGCAGGATAGTAAGTTCTTTATATTATATTATGGATTTTCATAGTTTTATTGTATTAAAAACCAAAATTTAAAGTTCAATATTTAGGATAACACAATATATTTTTCTAGATTGCTGTCTTTGCTTTGTAGACTTTATAACATTTAGCTTCAGAAAATCATTAAAAAAGTTTTTTTTTTTTTTTTTTTTTTTTTTTTTTTTTTTTTTTCACAAATAGCGTATTGCGTAGCGTATTGAGCCGTCCTTGAATAAATGTAATGTTTTTCAGCAATTAATAAAAAGTCAGATGCTCTCATTTTTTTTTAAATATTTAAAGATAAGCGTTTTAAGGGAAAACATAAGAGAGGTATTTTAATTTGTTCTTCATTTGAAAGTGCAATGCTAAACGTTGCACTTAGTATTACGGTAAAAGACAGACACACAGAGCATAATTGCCTTTTATCAAAGAAGATCGACACCGCACTTCGCAATGTGAATGTTGCGCCCTAAAATTTGTCAAAGATAAAATGACAGTTGCTGAAATTCCAAACGGTTAACATGTCATAAATTAGAATACCGAGCGGTTTTTTGCCCTTTGTGGAGCTGTCAAAAGAACTTATTTGCCCACGTGGCATTCGATTCTAGGCTCAAAGTAACATCTACGTTGAAAGGAAATTTATTTAAGTTTTGAATTTATGTATATTATTTTCTGTTTTGTTATTATTATTATTATTATTATTGGAATAATATATTCCTTTTAGTTATTAAATGATTTACTCGCAAAAAAATTCCTATTTATACTTTAATTAAAATTAATAAACAAAATTAAAAAAAAAATGTATTTTAATATTTTATTGATTTTTGTTTTTGGACTGAACCGCATTGGTTTTTGAGCGACTTATATATACACTTACTTTCCTTTAATTCTGACGTTAATTAAGATATTGATTAATTTATTTTATGTGAATGATTTTTTCAAAATTTTCTGCTACTCTAGTCATTTTTTGCTTTAAATACTGCCTAGTTATTTTGAATTTAATGTTATATGGATTTTTGCTTGTATTTTAACTATTTTAGAGCATATCTCACATGTTTTTATATATTATCTCTTTCTCTCTCTGTTTTCTTTTCTCCTCCCCTCTTATTTTTTGTCCTGTAATAATTTCTCAATTCTTCCCTTCTTTTGCCACGTTTTTTTTTTACTTTTTTTTACAAAAAAATAATAGAATAGTGCTTTCTCAAAAGCATCATTCCCTCAAGTGATAGAATGACCATTTAGAAAATTTTAAAGTCAACATTACTCGTTTGTAAAATTTATACTTATAAACAGAATTAAAAAACAATATACAGCCTAAAATGATCCATTAAAGTAAAATGAGACTAAATATTATTATGTATTTTGTGGAAATAAAACTAAATTTATAAATTTTAATAAAGGAGGTGTGATATCATCTTAAAACTTTCCCAATCTGTTTCTATACTTTTTATTTCCATACTAAAGAATTCTCTTAAAATTGTTCTACATTCAGATTCCAGCAAGTTTTTAGTACATGTGGTCTTATTTTACCTCTACAATAGTGCAGCACTCTACCTGAAACATCCTAAATCTTTATGAAGGAGGGAATAATTGAAATATGACTTAATAAGAAAAGTTTTTGATAAATAAAAATTAAGCACAAAGGAAAAAAAAAAACAATAATGACATTTCATAATAATAATAATAATAATCTATTTTTGTAGTCATAGGCAGTTATATTTTTAATAAAGATATTTAATAGTTTTCAAAGTTATATACATATATATAGCTTTGAAAACTATTAAATATCCTGGGAGGGGGGGGGGGATGTTGATGTATTTGGCGCGGGAGGTCATTTTTAATCATTTCATTCTGCTTGTCCTATAGAATTTCTTTATATATATTTATAGTTTTATATTGATGTATTATTTTTTACTAAGGTACATTATTTATAAATTTGATTCTTTAGATTAATGTTTTGTATTAATTCATTTTGAATTCGATGACTGTATATATGTTTTTGCTTTTATCGTTGAAAAGTCGAAGGCTGGGAACGTATGTTAAGCTTAAAGCACACGTTCCCTCAGAAATTTCTCATTTTCCATTCCCTACGGGGGGGGGGGGGGGCATGTGCTTTGGGATAGCTTTTCATTTATTATCAGTTTATTAATTTATTTTCGTAATATATTTCCTTTTGCTGCATTTTGCACATATTTAGTTTCACGTTCTTATAAAAATTTCAGGTGTTTTCCCTAATTAATTTTCAAAGTTTATTTCATACATATATGTATATATGTATATATATATATATATATATATATATATGTGTGTGTGTGTGTGTGTGTGTGTGTGTGTGTGTGTGTGTATTTGAAATTTATGAGCTAATGTAATAGAAACACGTTCATAATAAGTTCTGAATACAAAATTTCTTAAATTCTCCGTTTAATAAATTAAAATATCCATCAATTTTTCAATATGTCCTATTTGCCAATCACTCATATGCAACCAATATTGAATATATATGTATATGTATATATTTATGTATTGCTTAAGAAGGCGATTTTTTTTTTTTTTTTTTTTTTTTTTTTACGCTGGAAACCACTTTATTAATAAGAAATAAAAAAATAATAAATATCTAAAGCATGTCTTTATTACCATGTTTTTATTAACTTCGATTCTTGTTTGTTTGTTTGTCCAGTACAAATCTTGCAATCAATTTTTCACTAACTTCCCGACTAGCTAGACATTTGAAACTTTCAGGACAGCTCAGAACACGGTGACAATACATTTTTTAATACCTTTAATCAACTGTTTCAGGTCCCTACTGCCTTCGGCAGCGTTTATATGATACGACAGAAAATTTATTTAACTAACTTCCCGACTAGCTAGACATTTGAAACTTTTAAAATAGCTCAAAACACGATAACAATGCATTTTTTTTAAATACCTTTTGTAATTGTTTCAGGTCCCGTTGCTTTCAGTAGCGTTTATATGATTCAACAATCATAAAACTTCCCGACATTTGAAACTTTCAGAAAAACTCGGAACACGGTGAAAATGCATTTTTAAATACTTTTAGCCAACTGTTTAGTCAGTACTGTTTAGTCAGTTTTAGTCATACTTTTAGTCATGCAGCCTCCGGCAGCGTTACTAGTACAAAGCTTGCAATCGATTTTTCACTAACTTCCTGACTAGCTAGACATTTGAAACTTTCAGGATAGCTCAGAACACGGTGACAGTACATTTTTTTAATACTTTTAGCCAACTGTTTCAGGTCCCTACTGCCTTCGGCTGCGTTTATATGATTCAACAGAAAATTTATTTAACTAACATCCCGACTAGCTAGACATTTGAAACTTTCAGAATAGTTCAGAACACGGTGAAAATACATTTTAAAAATATTTTTAACCAAAAATTATGCAAATGAAATTTTTATAACGCTTGCGCATGCGGAGATAAAAATTATTTAGTAAAAGTGCTCGTATTTCGTAAGATATTTAACATTTTTTCATTCTGATTGTTGTATGCTGTGTCTAATGTAGTATGCCATATTTCCTGAAAATGGCTTTGCACTGGGTCTAATGCCCAATGTGTTATAATTAAAAAAGTGGAAATTGTTTTTGAAATTTTTTGCGATTAGCATTGATGATTAATTTACAGGGCCAGTTGTTTTACGCATTTACAGATGTGGAATGCTTTTTCTACATTTTTCACTGAAGTTGAAAAGTAGTTAGTAGTTAGTATGTTTGATGTAAAGAGTAAATAAAATCAAAAAGTGTTTTACGGAATTTTCAAAATATTTATGGCAAAGAAAATGCTATTAGAAAGACAAAGAAAATATTAGATTTTAATTTGTTCTTGGAAAACGAAAAAACAAAAAGTTAAATTACAATTATTCAATGTTCGTCTATTCTATTATTAGTCTGTATATATATATATACATATATATATATATATATATATATGTGTGTGTGTGTGAGAGAGAGAGAGAGAGAGAAAGAGAGTGTCTTTGTATATGGATATGCACGTATGAGGGGGAATGTATTTAAAAATTTAAAAATAGAATCGCGTGGTTCGTTATCTTAAAGGAAACTGTTACAACATTGTATGCTGAAATAAAGTACATTTAATGTACATAATTTATAATACAGACTTTAATAACAAAAACTAAATTTCCCTACTGATATCTACAAAGTTTTATTCACCTTTTTATTATTGTGTAACAGCATCAAGATATTTTTTTTCCCGATAAATGATACATTTCTTAGATAATAGTTTTTCTTTTGATATACTTTGCTGTAATTTAAAATTAATTTGACTTAATTTTTTTAACGATCGCGGGAAAAATGATTTGTAGTATTTTATTATAAATTGTGTGTTTTCAATTAACGTAGTCATGTTCAAACATGCTCATATATTAATGGAACCCTGAGGTATGCATTGTATGCGTTACTGTGAAATACTTAATGAATTTCAAAAATAAATACAGTGAGATTCTAATTCTTCTCAATGTCAATACTGTCAATACTGTGATAATGTATTGTACAAACTTTGCATAAATATCTTGAAATTTTATTGATGTCGGCTAAAAGTCTCGATTTTGAACATTTAACTGTTTCATTGTAAAAAAAAAAAGTTATACCTGTAACTCGTTTCAAGGTCTTTTTAACAAAATAACTATTGAACGTAGGTAAGTAATGATTGTTTGATAATTCTCTCAACAGAAAACAGTGCTGGTGTGATAAGGTTTTAAAAATAGAAGAATTAATATATGTATATATACATATATTTGTATTTTGTTACGCCCAAAAGTAACATTAGAAACAACGTAAAATACATCTGACAGAAAAATGCATTAAATAAGCAATTTAACTCTTTTATTTATCTTAAAAATCATATTTTAAACGTATCTAAGTGTTGATATGTGTTTTTATAAATTGCTTTTCAATAAATGCAATTTTCGTATTTAAGAAATTGCTATGTCCGAATCACATAACGACCGAAACACCGATAATTGTTTCAGCAAATATATTTTTAAAGATGGCCTATTGTTTTGTATAAATAAAGTGTATTTCATACATATAATGTAACCTTATATTGAATCTTATTGTCCGAAACCAGAAACTTGCACCTCAATTAAATGCTTTAGTTAACAATTTTCCAGAATAGTGCTGTCTTTTATTGACTGTGTATTATATTTTAGTCTTATATGTCATACTCTAAGGAATTAATTTAATTTTAAAATTTTAAAAAATGTTCCTAATTACGTTTAATGGTATTATATTTCGAGAACTGTGCATAAACATAATATGCTTAATGGAAAATAAGTGGAAATGCGTACGCCATGATATTTGTGCGAAATTTATGCTTTTTAAGCATTTACTATTTTTAATCTAAAAGGCTTTTCCATTTGTAAACTATTTTGTACTGTCTATTTGCCTTTATCGTCTTAGATGTACTATCATAAAGAATATTTGAAAAGGCATAAATTTTAATATCCTAAAAACCTTAATAAAAATTATATAGATGTCATTAATAAAAAATGTGCTCTGAAAATTAAATAAATAAATATTAAAATATTTTAATAGCTACTATTTTTTGTTGTTGTTGTTTAAAAGTAAACGCAATAAAATAGAACTGCATATTAATGTCAAACAAAATTGAAATTACTATTTATATGATTGAAAAATGGACATAATTAATAAAAGTTTCCTAATGAACGTCATTTATTCCAAGTAGGTCAATCGAGACAAAATTTAGATGTGTAATCAGTGCAAAATGTGTTTAAGAAACATTTAAGTTTGCATAAAACCAATAGTTATTCACGGAAAAACTTTTATAAAATAGCGGAAAAGAATTAAACATTTTCACTTTTCATTCAGTAGATCTCCCAAAAAAGAGTGTAGGTTAGGCTTTTTGTAAAAATAAATGTCCATTTTTATTTTTATTTATTTATTTATTTATTTATTTATTTTGTAGCTATGATTTAATAAATTAATATCGTTTTCTTTAAATAGTTATCTAATAAGTTTTGTTCCATAAACATACACTTAAAAATATCAAATTGTTGAAGTTATGTTCTGTGTCATAAATAAAAAATGTTTCCCATTTTCGTGATTTACTTAAACATAAATTATTATTAAAGAAGAATAAAATAATTTTAAAAATTTAAATATCAGTAATTCAGTGACAAAGGGATTCCTGCAAAATTATCTTAACCTAATCTTAATTCTTACAGATAAAGTTATTTTATTACTTTACCTGTAAGAATTAGGATTAGGTTAAGATCTATCTACCAATAATAAAATAATTTGCTATGCAGTTTTTTTTTTTTTTTTTTTGTTTAATAGATAACCCCGTATATATATATATATATATATATATATATATATTTGATGAGGTGATGAGGGTTTATTATTTATTCATAGGTATTTTAATTTTTATAATATTTCTTTGTTATAAAATTTCATTTTTTAAACCAAATTAATCTCATCGACTATTTTAAAAATGAGTTGCACATTTCATTAATATTCCTATAATCAAAACTTTATTTAATATCCTTATTTTTTTAATCATTTTAAATATGCTAGACATTTTTTTTAAATTATTGGTCACGATAAGAATATGTGTAATTTTTTTAAATTGAAATTATTAAAAACTATTCAAGTGAGCGATGTTTTCAATTTACTTTACAAATATACAAACGTATCCAAGCTTGTAAGGAGTCTTAAATGTTTAATTATTTAACAAATTGACAGAGTGACTCTTGATTATACTGGGTTTTTGAAAAATTAGAAAATTGAAAGTTTGAGTGATTTTATAAACCGACTATATCCTCCATGTACATAATTTTTAAAATAAAAATGTCCAAATGTTTTATAAATTTGCAAAATTAATATTGCTTTTTCCCTTCATAATTTTAAGGATTAAAGCATTTAGTTATTTTACGTGTCTATGAAATTGTTCATTTTTTATCACGTTTCTAATTGTTTTGTTTAAAATATTTAATTTTTATTTTTTTCAATTTACTAATGTATTTTATTTCCTGAACTCTTGTGTACTTTATGAGTAAGAGATGGTATCGGAATACTAGTTTCAGAAACATTCAGCTATGCAAATGATTTTGTATTAATTTTAAAATATTAGGAAAATTTTTAAAAATTTCATAGATTAAATGATTATTTTTTTCTTCTTTTACAAAGATGACTATTATTTTAAGCAGATAAGATTGTAAATAAAATGAATGAATCAGCTGGATTTTCACATTGTATACAGTTATATAATCCAAAGAAAGTTCTTATTAAAACACGTACGATAAACAGAAATTCGCAATTTGCATATTTCTATTTAGTAAATATTTTCCTTCTAATTAATATAAAAAATAAATACCTTTTATGATATAATTTTGGCAATAAAATAGTATTAAAAATTATTTATAGCCAGAGATGGGTAATTATTTAATAGAAATTGCATCCCTCTTTAAGAGACTTTTTTTAAATTGATTTCATTATAGAATGCATGCCAATGCATTTATAGATGGAATACGATAATGAAAAAAAATATATATTTGCTTGCAATTTTAAGCATAATTAATAGTGTAAACGGGGAAAAAATAAATTTAAATTGTTATAAAGTTTCTCTAGAATAAATCTCTCCTGTCATTCATAAAATATAGTGGTCTTTCTAAAGAGCTGCAATAGTTAGCTCTAAACAAGTATCCCGATGAAAGTTTAATTAATTTTAAACAGGTTCAAGATCTATGAGATTGTGGACTGCTTAAACACTGAAAAATCGATTAACCACTGTGACAGATTAACTGGCATCTAACTCCCCAACGACTCCACATTCTTGTAAATCTTCGAGTCTTCTTTTCCAGAATGAAGGAGAAGAAAATGGCAATTTTCAGCTTACGGTAAAAGTCTCCCTGATATACACCGATAACAAACCCCAGAAAAGAGTAATATATGTTATTTGCCATATGTTTAAGCAATGGATTGTACACGAAAGAATTGCAATGTTTTTTACACAGAAAAAAACCCCAACCTAATTTAGAATTTAAATATTAGGTCAGTTTTTATCATGTTCATTAAATTTTATCACATTTAATGAATATGATAAAATTTAAGCATTTTTATTCACATACTGAGTCCAAGATTTTTTAAAATAAAGATTTATAAAAAATAACATATTAAAATAATATTACACGATAACAATTATGTAGCATGAAAATTCATGTTGAATACTTCTCTCAGTAATTTACACAAAAAAGTCATGTTTTAATAATATTAGGTTATGGTTACAACTAAAGAAACTAACACCCCGAAAATAATCTTAATACTTTAGTGTATCTTACAGAATCTTTATTAACTTCATCTTAATTGCTGTCCTGTACGCAAGAACATGAATAATGAGACATTGACAAAATGGTATGCTGGCATACTTTTAAGTTTCAAAAGCGGGAACGATGCGTTGCAATCGTGTCAACATTCTGACGCATTCCAGTTCTAATACATGTCTGCATTCCAATAATTATGTCTAACTAATTATAATGACATACAGTTAGCGAGTTTGCATTGCCTGCTTATGTGAAAGAAGTCGTCTGATGTTCAGATTTTTAAAAAATGGTACATAAACAATACAAATTGGCATAGATTACTGTAGAATGCATTCTTAAGAATCATTTCTGGGGTGAGTCAGAAAAGAAATAAAAATGGAAATACGTTTATTCAAAATTTTTAGTAACTTTTTAAAATTCTATGTTTCTGCGTTTTCGTTTAAATACTCCACAACTCTTCTATGCTAAATGAAATAAAATAAATCAAGGCTTATGGCAATATTACTCATTCCCAGAAAAATTGACTGATGATTTTCTGGAGTTTCTTTTTCTTTTTCTTTTTCCTTTCTTTATCTTAACTTTTTTTTTTCTTCAAGACTTGAATGCATGATTGTCAAGTTCCAGCACGCGATATTTTAATCTTTTGTACTTCTTTAGTTTCAAAGGTTTACTTTCATCAAATTAGATAATAACTTAGTTAAATTTACTCGAATAATTTTTCCGAGAAATAGCAGTTTTAATTAAAAAAAAAATAAATAAATAAATAAATAAACTTGACTTGCTATTTTTAAAAATAAAAGTTAAGATTTAGTCATAAAAACGAAAATGCACTGAGAATCATGCAAATGTATTTTGCCGTTCTTTATCAAAATTATATACCAATAAAAATAATCTGATACTTTTATTGGTGGATGTACAGAGGGTGAAGAGATGTTCTCGAATTCTGAAGACAGTCTGCAAAAGCTACCTTTCGTCCATTTAACACATTTCGGGACGCCGGTTATAAAGTTATTAACGTTTTACTATAATAATTTAGTATATGTATAATAAATAAGCTGAAATATGTGCTTTCAAATAATTCATACGTAAAGATTACTAAAATTTTATAATTTAAGGTGATTCATTTATTTTGTGCTCGCAATTCGGGGACATCGCCATATTTGTCGTGAAATTCAATTAAAAAAATCTGGTTGCTCTAGATGTACATAAAGCAGTTCAGACTTAGAGATTATTACAAATAAAAAGTTAAAACTGTATAATTTAAAAGAAAAACCAAAAGAAAAAAAAATCTGTGCTGATTTCAAATATTATTTATTTAAGAGAAAGCATAAGATTAGTTTGAAAAATTATGTAATTAAAGAAATAGTTTCAGTCAGTATTAGTGTTTTAATTTAGTCTACCGACAAAAAGGATTTTAAATGTTTAATTCGAAAGATTTTTATTTATTTATTTATTTACTTTACTTTATTTACTTTAATTTACCATTTTAGGTGATCGAGATATTTCCGTTATAAATCTAAGCTCACTTTTTTCTGTAATCAAAAATAAAATTACTCTGTTCCTAATTATATTTAAACATTTCTTCTGATAGTTTATTTATTTATTTATTTATTTATTTTACAATTTCATGCAGGTAATTTATATAAAATTGATTTATAAATATCAATAGTTATTTTAAATCATAATATATATGATTGATTTAGTTAATATAAATTTGGTTTATAAATATTAATACTTAAAAAATAACAATTTATTTTTTCCTTAATAACATAAAAATCTTCATTCTAACTCTTTCTTTCTTATAATATGGTTTTACAGAAGATTTCTGGAAAATTAGGCTTCTGAAATACTAGTTTAACCCGCTCCACCCGTCTTAAGCCGTGGAGGCCTCTGCTCCTTGTTATTGTTATTTCAGTTTCCTTTCTTTGAATTTTGCCTTTATTTCGCAGTTTTTAAATGTTAAATTTAATATATGCATTCGTTTCTTATGTCAAATATACATACATATATAGAGCAATAGATAGATAGAATGATAGATAGACAGATACATAGATGTATTATATATATTAACAAATTTGTATACGCTTACTTAATTATAAAACCATGTTTTATTTATTTTTTTATTTTATTCAGTACAAGTCTGTAATAAATTCCTATAAATATAGTTTATGTTTTGGAAAAAATAAAATAATAATAATAATAATAAAAATTAACAAAAATTTATTTTTAGACAATTATTAGTGAATAAAAATATCTTTTAGGTATAGTATATTATAAATAGAGAAAAATGGTGCGAACAGTTTTATTATTATTATTATTATTATTATTATTATTATTATTATTGTTATTGTTATTATAAGAAGTTGAGTTAACACTTGCTTGAGGGGAGTATGGATTTCTAGAGATAGTAAATATTTTGCTACATTTAAGCGCGATCCTTAAAATTAAAAAGTTAAATTTTATTACACATAATTTTGCTTATAAAATTCATATAAATTAGTAAAGAAAATTCATAATGAAGAAAGAATTGAAAAATGTGGTAAAAAATTATACATTTTATGCAAAAAATCTCATATAATAAAAGTAGGAGAGTAAAACCACAATATAATAAGATGTTTTACTTTTTGTATTTTTTTTTTTTATCATTTAATAAAAGTAGACAGGAAAGATAAGAATTAAGAAATGATATTCACTAAAAATTTTATTAATTAAAAGATAAGCATCAATCAAAATTAATTAAAAAGAAATTAACGAGTTTCATTGACTAAGTTCTTAAAAATTAAAAAAATATATATCCCAGCTGAAATTTTATGAGAAAAGAGAGGTAGGAGTGGCATCGCCAATTTTCATTTAGTTCATTGCAAAACTTTTCAGATTATTCAGATAAGATGTTGAAGAATCGATAACTTGAATTTAGTGATCTTTCCTGCTCCTTTTCTGCTTCAAGGCCCATTTCACTATAGCGATCTGCCTTTTAATTTTTCAATTCCTGAAGCATAGTCATTTCAATGGGTCGGTCGGCTTACTTCGAATGTTTCTTCTCCTACCGCAGGAAAGGAGATGACTTTTGAATTATGTTGACTCAAAAGTGTACGGATTTGGCTTAAATTCTTCAAGTTTCTTTATTTGAATATGCATGTATTTGATAATAAGGATAAACTTAAAAAGAGAAAAAGTCGAAAAGGGTTTTGGAAATGAAGAGGATCTCAGAGACATATAACTGAATACCTCTAGGTTATTTAATAATCAAAAGTAAGGATATGCATTTAAATAACATTTCCCCCTGTTGCATGCATTATATTAAATCTGAAAAACTTCTTTTTCTAATTTGATTTTATACAATCTGTTGCACGTTCTTATGTGTAAATAATACATGCATATTTCTTGATTTACATAATATTTCGAACTGCATGGTTTTGGTTTAACAAGTTAAAAAGAAATCGAGAAATTTAATTTACAAGACTTGGTTTAATTTAACCTGTACACATCACAAATATTCTGACATTCATATTTTTTTCGATGACATCATACTTATATGAATCTACATTTTTATGTTTTATAGATAGATACATATGCAAATTCGTGTCTGCATAAGTAATTTCTTTCTGTATTTTCTTAAAAATAAAAATCGTTGAAGAAATCAGACACTTGAGTTTGTTATTCATGTCACATTCATTTGTTTATGAACAATAATTTTTGTTTATTTTATTAATGTAATATGCTTTTTTTTACTACTTAAATATACTCTTACAAATTACTTGATTACACTTTGAATTCATTAAAAAAATTTAAGTATGAAAATTCCCCACAAATATATATATTAAATTTAATTTAAATATTTAAAGATAAATATTTTGCAGATAATTTCGTAATTGTTTATTTTTTACCTTCTACATTTAATCGAAGATTGTACTAACTACTTAAAAATTTTCGGATTCCGGTTTTTGTTGGATTTAGATGTTTTGAGGTTTCCTGGGGACGGTTTCACAATCTTAACTAAAGCTCGAAAACTAATACACGCAATTTCATAAATATATATATATGGTTTATTTCTTGCAATTCTTATCTTGTGTTGCTGAATTTACTCGATAAATGGATTAAAAAAACTATCTCATTGTTTTAGGCATTAGTGATATCTACGTCATTTCTCTTCTGTGTAAGTATTTTAACATGATTTTACTAATCGGTGAATTTTACTTAAATGGTATTTGTGACAATAACTTTTATAAGTAATCCTTCTAAATATTAATATCATTGTTGGTGTTTTCATCTTTCTCTTATTTGCTGAGTATTGTAAAGGAATTAAATTATTTATTATATATATATATATATATATATATATATATAGTTGCACCTTGACATGAATTGACGCCTGTCAGCATTTCGTGGCATATTGCGCAACATGTATTATTGTCATCCCTTTTTATCATAATTTTTAATATGGCACCGAGGGACAAAATTTCGAATGAATATACACAATGAGAATTACTTTTAACAAATATTCGCGAGTTTTTTTTATATTGCTACGATTCAACAAGGACAAATTATTTATAACATAAAATATTTTAGGAGCTTTCGTCAATACTTTTAAAACGAACGGTTGAACCATGTAAGTATGACAATTTGAAACAGAGCTAACGAATTTTTCTGGAAAAAAAAAAGAACAAAGAAGAACAAAAAAAAGAAAAAAGTAAAAAGTAAAAAAGAGAGAAAGAAAGAAAATGTATTTCCTAAAATTTTGTATACCAGAAACAAAAGTGATATTATTTCGATATTTAAAATTATATTTTCCTGAATGAAAATAATCTGCACTCAGCATGGAAAACAATTATTTTAATAAATATTTTGTTGTGCCGGAATTTGTATAGGGAAATATAGAAGAAAATTTGATGATAGTCCCAACGTATTTTTCTTGAATTAATTCTGCAATTTAATTTTGCTAATTTTATAAAATACATAAATACACAAATTATTATATATGTAACATGATTTTAAAATATGGACTTAAGTTTTTAATTCTAATGAAAAGTCCATGATAATGCTAATAATAAATAAAATAAATAAAGTTACACTGTAAAAAATATCTGTTAAAAGTATAAGAAAAATCAGGCAGCTGGGGCGCCAGTATTTCTCAGTCAAATATACAGAACAAAACAGTACTTTTAACAAAAAACCTGTTTGATTTATAGGATTTCTGCGTAAAATATATGTCAGTGATACAATTTTGCGGTTTTAAATTGTATATTTGACGGAGAAATACTGGCGCCCCAGCTGCCAAATTTTTCCTGTACTTTTACAGGCTTATTTTTTGCAGTGTAGATTTAACCAAGTATCCTCTTCAAATGCATATTTTAAGATGATAACATAAAAAAACTAAGTTAAAATCGGGGGAAAAGGTAACAGCTTAGTGAAAACAGCTTCGTAAACTAATTTTTGCTTGTTTTACAAGCTGCATCAAAGTCTAATAACCTGATTCTAACTTTCTAGGTCTTGGACAATAGTTTTATTCTTAGAGCTTTTAAATAATTTAAAAATTACATGTCGAAAAATGTAATAGATTACTGATAAAAAAATTGATTCAACTTCCTAGTAAATTTCGTTGTTGCTAAAGTGGATTTATTTCACGTAGAAAGTTAAACACGGGGATTTTTTTTTTTTTTTTTTTTTTTTCACCATTCATAGGGGCTGTCATTGATCTTATCCTACAAAAAATATTTTTAAAAGAAAACAAATAATGTTTTTTATGGCATATTTTATAAATTTTATGAATGATTAAAGCAGAAGAAATTTTGAAATTCCATAGGCTTCCACTTTCATTACAAATTGCTACAGACTTTTTATTGAAACAATATTTTAAGAAAAATTCCAAATTTCAATGCATTCAGTTTCTTTTAAAAGTTCCATTATTATTATTATTATTTATTTTTTATTTATTTATTTTTTTTAATATTGAATTTTTCAAAATTAGTTGTATATGAAATGCAGAAAACGTGTAATTGCATTTTTTTTATTATTATTATTTGCATAGGCATGCATGTTAAATTCAATTATTCCATACACTGTTAAAACATTGTTAAATTTTGACAGGCAAACAAAAATAAATAAATTGCTAATAAAGCCTTCACTTTTAGATAAGATAACATGTGAATAAGGGGGTGACTAAGGATAAATTAAAAATTAATTACACATGAATTAATATAAAAAAAAATTGCTTAAAAGTAAGAAAAAATTACATTTATTTCACATAAATTTAAATTTTCTATTATTTGTCTGAAAAAAAAAAATTACTCACCTCAGCATTAATCTTTTAAATTCTGTGAAAAAAGATAACTTGAAATTTTCAAAAATGTTCAAAAAAAACTGTGTTCACTAATTCTTCCCCCCCCCCCCCGAATATGGCATTTGTTAAATATATCGAAACAAAGCAAAAAATAATGTAAAACATAAAAAGAAATCAACCTAAAATGTGTATGGTTCTTTCAAAACAGCACTGTAAACTATTTCTGCAAATTTACTGAAATGTTTATCCAGAGTATCTGAAAATTTACAATAATTCTTAGTTAAAAGTAAGTAATCATGATTCTCAATTTTTGTTCTGTATCTTTACTTATTCTTATTATGTAATTTCTCAATAAACATTAAAAAAAATGATTCTACTTTAGAAGAAGTACTCTAAGTCAAAAATGTTTTCTAGCCAATAATTAATCACATTAATATCAGTCATTAAAGATTATATAGAATTTTAACATCACCGCTTATCTTTATCTGTAATTTTACATAAAAATTAAGATAAATAATTTACAAAGCGTATAACAATTTTAATCGTGTTTTTATAGTTAAAAAAAAGTTTTCTATACAACCTGCGTATTAAATACATATATTTTTTTTTCTTTTTTTTCTTTCTTTTCTTTTCTTTTTTCTTTTTTTTTTTTTTATTATGTGAAAATAAAAGATTACATAAAATAAATGCTTTAAATTTAATTCAATTTTCTTTAATATCTATCCTGTTAATATAGTAAATAAAGTAAATTTAATACATATTAAGGATTAAAAGGAAACAAAATCTATTATTTATTTATTTATTTATTTATTTTTATTTTTTTATTATTATTATGAATGATCAAACAAGGCATTTATATTAAAGTGCAAGAAGAATAAATATTATATAAAATAAATATTATTACAATATGAGCATGCTTTTAAATTGTTGAGTACTGTATTCTCTTTCAATCAATACACAAGTCTTTTTTTGAAAAAATGTTTTTAAAATACGTCAGTAGATGGCACTGTGTTAAGTACTAAAGCTACAAGAAGAGACTGATTTTCAAAAGAAAAAAAAGGGATGAAGGAAAGAAGTTTAGAGTTTTCTAAGATAGAAAAGAAAGTACAATTCAAAGAGAAGAGTAATTCTGTGCATTAAAAAAAACCTATAATAAATGCTGAAGTATTTTTTTTTTTTTTAATTACAAATGCAGTACGTAAGAAAGATATTCAAATAAATCAACATATTCTTCCCTCATTATTCCTTTTCATCTACTTATTTATGCCGTGTGTAATAGGGTAGAAGCTACATTTTTTTTTTTTTTTTTTGACTTTGTAATGAAGTCGAAATTTATCGCACACAGTAATAAATAGAAATGTGTCAAAATGAGTTAGAGATAATAAATAGTTTGCAAAAATTGACTATTGGTAGAATTTTAATAAAATATAGAATTATCATAAAATATGACAAATGGTTTGAATATATACCGAAATAGAGTAGTTTAATTAGGATTTTGTGTGGGGAAAAAAATTGTAATAGTACAATTGATGCGGTGTAATTTATAATTAATTAGCAAAATAGTAAAATAATATAATTTATATAATTCCCTCCTTACTTTATGAAAGAAAGAAAGAAAGAAATGCTATTAAATTTATAATTAGATCTTTAAGATCCTACTGGAGTTTTTCTCAAGTTGCTTAGGTATATCACACTACCCAGCAAATTTTAAGTTATTTTTTATTTATTAAATAAATCCATATATTTATTATCTATATATTATTAGTTATGTTTTGTATTTAGTGTTATTTAATCAAAATTAATTCTTATTGGCATAATAATGATAATTGCATTTTTGAAACAAATGCAGTAAAATTACAGTTATTATTATTATTACTATTATTATTATTATTATGGATCCGTAAAATTTTGCTTTCTTCATATACATATACATATTTCTCACGTAAACGTTGCTTTATATTATTTCATGAGTCTAGCTTAAAATTTTTTCACAAATCTAAAATTTTACCATTCTATTTTTTTTTTTCTTTTTTTCCGAAATCTAACAAGGTTTTCACGAATCTATATTTAAAAATTTAGAATTATAAAATAACTTTTGCGGAAACCCAACAAAACATAATGTCATACTGATTATAATATTCTTCATAAAGAACTGACCACATCCAAAATAATTTCTATTTCGAATGATTGCAGATGATTGTAAATATCGCAAATGTATATATATAGATAGAGAGATAGATAAATAGATCCCTCGAAAAAAAAATAAATAAATAAAGCCTAAGTAATAAGTCTATATACAGCAATATCTGTAATTTGGTGTTGTTTATAAATAAGGATTTGGAGGACGTTTGCATGTTAAAATCTCACATATTCAATATTTTTAAAAATTCTAAATGTTCTCTAAATATTCTACATTTATATTTGTACCAACACATTCAAACCCTAGACCAAAAGACTGAATTAAATTATGAGCTTAGAACCTTTAGTTTTAAATAACATTACACAGATGGTTTCAGTATATAATAAATATATAATTAATTTTCAGATATAGAATAAAATTACACATTATTCTAGATTATTTTGGTAATTTTTCCTTGCTATTATCTATGATGCAATTTGTAGAGGTGTTTTCATTTTCATTCATCGATTGTGCATTGTGTTTCATGGTATAGTTACAATAAATATTCATTTTTTTATTTTTTACATGGGTCGTATTTCAAAATTATTTAAAACGAAAAACATTTCTCTCTATTTGCATGCTAAAAACGTTTTGTGAGAGAGAAAAAGAAAGAAAATCCTTATTTCCAAATTTATATCTTCTTTGAATATAATGCAAGATTTTTGATTGCCTCTCAAAATCTTAATCAGTCTCAATGAGTTAATAAAATTAATCGCAATTAATTGTAAAATCGCAATATTTTAAATTAAAGTGTTGGAATCGCTTATCAAAAAGGCATTTTGCTGTTAGTGTTTGTTGACAAGAATTTACCCTTTCATATAATCTTTTGATCGCTTCTGAATATATCTGTACCTTTCAAGCTTTAGAATCAACTGCAAATCGTTGTTTATTTATTACTAATATCCTATGTACTACACCTATATATATATATATATATATATATATGTATAAATAATTAAAAATTTTAGCTGAATTTATAAAATATATCTATTACAAAAAAAAAAAAAAAAAGATTTTGTAGTACCTCTTAGCGTAAACCTGAAAAGAAACAAGTATTTCTTTATTGCACAAAAAAATAAATTTATACATATCTGGTATGAAATTATTGATGAGTTTTTTTTTTTTTTTTTTTTTTTTTAATTTATGCCTATTTTATAACTTCTCACGATAAACATATTTTATAACTTCTTCTCATATTACCGTAATATTCGGCGCAAGTAAGTTATGTCATTTCTTCACCAGAAATTTTATTTCACAGAAAATATATTTTTCCGAAGAAACAGCTTGTAGAAATATAACATTTTTTTTGTCAATTAAAATTTCTGATGCAAAACTGACATATCTGGCTGTGGATTATACACCGAAAATTACGTATATCACTTGTCTACTAATTTTTAGTTGATAATAATTTACTTTCAAACTTAAATTTAATAGATTCATAAAATTTCAAATCTATACATATAAAAGAGTACTTCCACTCACTCACTCACTCACTGACTCATCAACGCACAGCAAAATCTACTGGAGCCACTGACTCGAAACTGGGTCAGATTATAGAACATATAGTGTAAGTACCCCCCAAGGGGGTGTAGGGGGCAAAATGTGATTCCACAAAAACCTTCATATCTCAAAGAAAAAAACAGATATCCGTAAAATTTTTGCTTTAAAATATAGCTAATATAATTATCTAAAAACCAATTTCTGGAATTTTAGAAGTTCGGTCCGAAAGGGGGTAAAGGGAGCAAAACGTGATTTCCCATGCGCAAAACGTGGGTTCATATACTCCTATATATCTCAAAAAGAAAAACAGATATATGTGAAATTTTTGCTGTAATATATAGCTAAAACAAATAACTTAAAAACTAATTTCTGGAATTTTCGAAATTCAGCCCCCAAGAAGGGAGGAGAGGGGGCAAAACGTGATTTGAAATAATCCTTTATATTGTAAACAGAAAAAATAAATGTGTAAGATATTTTTACTCAAAAATGTAGCTCACATAAATACATAAAAACTAATTTTTTTAATTTTAGAAATTCGTCCCAGGTGGGGCGGGAAAGGGGGGTATGGGGTAAAAAAATAGAAATATAGTTAGACCGTTCAAAATTGGTACAGATAGGTTTTAGAGATCTGCAAGTCAAATGAGGATATTTTTGAAAGTCTAAAGTTATTCGGAGGGTCAGAAAAGTGTGTGTGTGTGTAGGGGGGGGGGGGGGCAAAAAAATAAAAATATAGTTAGACCGTTCAAAATTGGTACATAAAGGTTTTTGATACCTACAAATCGATTTCGGATATTTTCGAATTTGTAAAGTTATTAGGAGGGCGGAAGGAGGGGACGAAAGGGCAAAAAATAAAAATAGAGTTAGGTCGTTCAAAATTGGTACATAGAGGTTTTTGATACTTACAAATCGATTGCGGATATTTTCGAATTTGTAAAGTTATTAAATTGTTACATGGAGGTTTTTGATACCTACAAATCGATTCGTATATTTTCGAATTTGTAAAATTATTAGACGGGAAGGGGAGGTGAAAGGGCAAAAATATATAAATAAGAGTTAGAGTGCTGAAAATTAGTGTTGTTAGGTTTTGAGGCCCGATAAATCGATTGCGGATATTTTCGAAAGTACAGAATTATTACGAAGAGCGGGAAGGGATCGGGCGCAGGGGTAAAAAAAAAAAAAAAAAAAAGAAATTCAGATAAAATGTTGGAAATTAGTATTATTAGGTTTAAAAGCTCGGGAGAGCGACTGCGAGTATTTTTTAAAGTCTTAAATAATTAGGAGGGGCGGGAACGGTACTTGAAGGAGCATGTGAACCTTGCGCGCCTGTATGCGCTGCCGCAGGCAGTGGTGGCCCGAACCGATTATTCCACTGATGGGAGAATTTTTTTTTTTTTTTTAATTTATGATTTCCCTTATGATAATATAGTGATTCATTAAGAGTGCTGAACACAAATGCGCGCGAGCAGCGCACAATTGCCTGCGCTGCCAAGGGCAGTGGGGACCCGTTGCGACATTTTTCCCAATTACACTTTTTTTTTTCTCTTTTTTTTCGCATGGTAAAAATTGATGTAATTTTGAGAATTTATTAACTATAGTGATTTGTTTAAAAATAGTGACCAGCGAAGCGGGCGTAGCCTGCTAGTAGTTAATAAATGCGAAAGCCTAAAACAAACGGAGATGGCTAGATAATTTTAATAAGTTTTATTTCATATTACACTTACTATAAAATGAGTTATATTTTTTACGTTAATTAAATAATTTAATGTTAAATGAATTATGTTTTTTTACGTTAACACACATTAAATAGATTTTTTTTTTAAACATATAGAAAAGGAAATTTAAAGCATTTATTTCCAAGATACAAATATACTAGACTTCTGAACTAATAAAAGAATATATTAATAGTATAGACATTGCACATATTAAACGCTTTTTGCCAATTTCTAGAAAAGTAGTTCTTAAAAAAAAAAAAAAAAAAAAAAAATATTTTTCTTTTTACTGATTTACAATCAAAACACAACGAAGAATGTTGTGTTTTGATATAAAATATTAAGCGTTGAAATAATATATTGAGCGTTGCGAAAATATAAAAATTGAGAATATATAAAATATTGAGCGTTGCGAAAAAAGAAGAAAATGTGTATTAGTGATAAAAGAAAAATATATACATTTATTTACTTTGCCCTTTTTAGTAGCTGTGAAGTAAATAAATGAAAACATTTTAAAGATGCTCAAAAAAGCAGCCAAAAATATCGAAAGAAAAAAAAAAATAATAATCTTGCAATGCGTCGTAGATAGCATATAATTAAAACGGTTGTTCTATATATGTTATGTATTTATTCATTTGTATAAAAAATACGAATGGAAAGTATCTTTTATAAATAAGTCCATTTTTTGATATAAACTTCTAGGATATTTAACCCCATCCAAGGTTATTTCAAAAAACAAAATTACAGCAGAGGGAATATTCTGTAATAAGAATATGAAAATATTTAATATTTGATGTACCATTATTTTCACTAAGTAATTTTTAGTGCGCATGCGCAAACTCTAACTAGGGTTTATTTCTTTCTTTTTTTTTTTTTTTTTTTTTTTTTTTATAATTTATTGACAAAATGTATTGATTATAAAGAAACCAATATTCAACCAAATGTCGCGAAAATTTAAAAAATTTAAAAAATAGAATAAACAAAATTTTAGTTCCTCTAAATAAAACACAATAAGGAGTTTTATTCGTAATTGTTTTCAGTCAGACTGCACTATATCTTTATTTGAATTAAAATGGGAACTTGTATTAAAACACTTATAAAATTGCATTTTTATTTATTTATTTATTTATTTATTTATTTTTCAGAGAGAGAGAGTGAATAATAGAATTTCAGTCAATTATATTGGCAATAACTTTTTTTTATTTCCATGATGTTTAAATAGGCTTTTTGTATAAGTAGCTAATAACAATTATGTTGAATTTTGGCAATAAGTTATAAAATAAAACTTTTGAATGTTTAAGAACTTAGAGTTAAAATTATGTAGTAAAAATACTCATATTTCATTAAATACCAAATATATATATATATTTTTTTATTACAGGATTTAGTGTGTAAACTTCAATTCCGTAAGCCGTATGAACAATCAAATGAAGTGTAAAAATACCCTCAATGTTATATTTAAAAAGTGGGCAGTGTGCTTGGCATTTCTTAGAGATACATTAATATTTCCATGAAAATGTTTGAAGTTATCATACAAAATATTATAGATAATATACAAAGCATCATAATCGTATACACAGCTATAACTCATTTGAAGAATTAATTTTTATCACGATGATCCCAAACATTGTTATTATTATTTTTTTAATTTATTACTATTTTTTCTTCTTTTTTTTCAATTAAATTTTTTACTGAAATATGGGATTTATAACATTTTTTTAACCCCCTAAAGTTCAAGGATAATTCCTCAGGTTTTTTTTTTTTTTTTAATGTATCTGTTAGATGTTTGATAGTGTCCCATTATAACAAATAATTATATTTACATTATTAAAATACCTAAGCAAACTCTGATTTTTAATGAAGCTTATAGATACAAATGCAGATTTGTATCTATAAGCTACAAATTACACAGACAATAAAAAAATTCATATATCTGTGTCCTTAGTAATATTAAATGTCGCCAATACATTTTTCAAAGATTTAAACATTGCTGGCAGAATCGAGCCATTTAGAGTTTTAAATGACCTACCATATTATTGAGAAATAAACTTATCAAATAAGTTTATTCTATAGTACCTAGTTGCACATCATATTAGTGCGAAAAAGCAAATATATAGCACGATAAAGCAACTATCAGAAATACATGATAAAATCCATTTGCGCATTCTGTAAGTAAAACTAGAGTGCAAATTTTAATGAACTCAAAAGTTCTTTACATTTTTCAAAATAAAAGAATATATATATATATATATATATATATTAACCTTTCCTGTTTAATTTCTGTACTACATTAATTCATTTGTTGATTTGTTGATTAAAAATTTATAGCAGGATTTTTTTTTTCAACAATTTAAAGTTTAATTGTATGAGCACATGTATTTCGTAGCTGAGAGGGAACAAACTAAAAATTCTTTTGTAAGTTAATTAATTTTAAGCGAACATTCATTTAATAGTAAATTGCATTATTTTGCTATTTTCATTTTATCATTAATAGAAAAATGTTGTTTTAATAAAATTTCCGATTTTTCATTTTCATTTTTAAAACGAATAACTTTAAAAAAAAAAAAAAGCAGCATAATTTGGAAAATAATACTATACTAATGATATAATTTATGCAGCCGTAAATGAGTGTTAATATAAATCGTTAAGCATTTTATCCTAACTCAGTATTGGCGAATTATGCACAATTAATTCATATTATAAATATTAATAATATCCATAACCACAATGAAAAAAGAAAAAAAAGTCATAATTAAAAGTCAAAGAAACTGAATAATGTTCTGCCAGTATATATAAATTCTTACACAGTTTTAAAACAAAATAAATATTCTTAGCTACACTAGTTTCTACTTATTTTTTTCTTCGGAATTTGTCAAACCTTGAAAAATTAAAAAAAAATGAAGAGCAATTTAAACGAATGAAAACAATTACAATGAATAGAACATATATATCATTATTATTATTATTATTATTATTTCAAACAATTTTAATCGCAATTTTATTTATTAATAAAAATATTAGTTTTGTTAACAATGTAGTAGATTATAAATAATAAAAAATACCATGAAAATATTTTAGCCTTTGAAAAATAATTTTATCTGCATTTTAAATTAAAAACTGTCACAAAATATTTTAGTTCTTACTAATGATTGCATTAAATTTCTACAATATTAGAACCGAAATATAATTAATTTTCAGCATAAATGTTATATAAAAATAGTAATCAGGTAAAAATGAAAATAGTAATAAGGTAAAGATGAAAAAAATGCGTTTTATTGTTAATTTTATTTTGTATTAATAAAAATTTATTTATTATTATTATTTATAATTTATATTTATATATATATATATATATATATATATATATATATATTTTTTTTTTTTTTTTTACTATAGATTGTTTTTCAAAAATTCCATAACTATTGTTGCTTGTTAAGATTCACGGCAAGACAAATATTTTAAAAACCCCATTACAGTCTGTTTTATATTTATGAAAAAATTTAAAATATTTATTTACAATCCCTTAATATTTATATTTTTCTAAATATTTTTTAGTAATGTTTGAAATTTATTATAATCCGCTTCATAAATTTTATTCATATAATTGCTTTAAATAAATAAATAAATAAACACCCAGAAAGAGAATGTTATTTTAATTTCTGCCTATTTGTACTGTAAGGCATTAAGTGCGAAAAATTATATATCTCAAATGAAAAAAAAAAAAAAAAAAAGTATCAATATTTTTTTGAAGACGTCTCTAAATAATACTTTCTTAACTATAATAATATTAATAAATAAATGAATGAATATAATTAAAGAAATAATAAATAAAACATTAGTGTTTTTCATTTTAGTTCTATTTCGTTTTATAATATTTGATTTCGTTTTATAGTTTTTGTATGTATTTTGGATTTATTTAACAGTTGGTAAATTAACTTTAAATTGATAATTTATTGTTCTTTAGTAATACATTAAAAACAAAATAAATTATTAATCTTTTATAATGTCGGGCTGTTTTGTAATACTTCTTTTATTGACCCTGTACTTTTATAAAGGCTCGCTTTATATTTTCCTTAAACACTAAAAATAGTTTCAAACGATCAATTTCGTGTTTTACCTATTACTTTACCTGAGAAGCTTAGTTTATTGGAAATAAGGTCCCGTAGGTTGCGGAGTAGAAAAACCGAAGATTAAGCTGGTGATTCTACTTGGGCGATGCGATCGACAATGAGATAGAAAATTATAATGATTTATAACAAATTGTTGTAGCAAGAATCTAAATCACATTGTTTTCTTAACAATATTGTTGTTTTTAAACGCGATACAACTGATGTATAAAGTTTTTTTCCTGCAACAGGTAAATGTCACAGTAATTTTTGTTGCTAAAAATTAGAAATAACAAATAAACGATGATTTAAGTTTATAGTGAGAACATAGCAAATATGTTTTGAGTGGCTCCAGAATGTACAATTCGATAGTTAAAATCAACAATGAGCCTCACAATAAGCAGATTTGATGCCATGGCTGTTTTCCCGATTACGTTAAGCAAGCATTGGGCCTTTCGTCCAATACGGTGAAATGCGTTTAAATAAATACAGGTCAATTTATCAGCTAAACGATTTTGACTTCAAAATTTATAAAATATTTTGAAATTTTAAATAAAAATACAGCATTTAATTTATATATATGTATTAATAATAGTAGTTTTAATTACTCTTGGCGTATGTGTAATAAATATTAAATTCAAAGTTCTACAAGGTACAAAAGAATTTAAAAGTGACTAAAGCGGGATACTACATCTAAAAAACGTGATTCATTAGTTTTGAAATTTTCCTAAGTTTTCATTGGACCGTGCAAAACATGATTGCCATATCAGTGATGGAAAATTATATGAATTCCGCAACCATTAAAGAACCCTATTTAAAAACTGAGGTTTTATAACTTCGAAAAAAAAAAAAAAAAAAAAAATATATATATATATATATATATATATATATATATATATATATATATATATATATATATATATATATATATATTCTTTACAGGGTTGTCATGCATATATAATCCTCTGTTGTCTGAAAATTGGGAATGCTGCAAAAATTCTAACGACATTTATTTTTCTTTTATGATTATTTCTGTTCCAAAACTAAATATTTACCTATTTACTTTTAAAAATAGTGATTTTAAAAAATGCTTTTAAAAATCTATTGTTATAAGCATGCGCGTATTTTTAAACAGTATTACACTATCTCAATACCAAGGTTTTTTTTCCCCTTTTAATAAGATAAGTTAGTAAATTCAAGGCTGATTGGAGAAAAGTCTGATGTAATCAAAATCACGAAAACACAATATTACTTCCTATAAAAATGCATATTATAACAAAAATGTAACTAAATGTCATGAATAACTATATAAAATTATACCTAGTACTAAATTTCAAATATATTATTTTACCCATTAATAGTTAATATTTTTTTCTAAACAAAAGTCATTTATGATTTTTATATACTGAAAGAAAATCCCTTTAATTTTACAGGAATGTGACTATATTTATTTTCTAACAATTCCATTATTCGTATATTTGACTGATGATTTTATAGCGCAAAAATATCTTGTCTTCTTATCATATTTTTATGAGAATTATCGCAGCGTATCATTAAAGAGATTTCACATTGAGCTTGGCATAACTTTAAAAACCCCGATAGCCTTCATTTTGCACAGCGGATGAAACGACGTTATGTTTGCTGTCATAGGATTATGCATTAATACAAAGGATTTTCACTTGATGCAATTTTAATTAAAAAATAAAATTATGAATGAACGTTACATAGTACATAACTGACAGCAGGTGAGCTCATTGATTCAAAAGTTCGGAATATTTCCACTGATGGGGAAATCAACCCTCATCTAAGATATATTGAAGTCGTCATAAATATGAGAGAAAATATTTAGATATGAGTTTATGCAAGCATTAAATAATTATTTAATAATGCTTTATTGCATGTAAAAGAAAAGAGAATGTCATTAACTCAGTCAAAAAGTCATGGATGCAATTTTATAACATATTCAGTATTTTAAAGAAAGTTTTATGTTTCTCATTTTGACTCAAATAGAAGTGTGTCAATTTATGCATGCTACATTTTAGCGCATACCAAACTTTTTTTTTTCTTCAAAACATAATTAATTTTTAGGCACTGAAATAGTAAGAGTTTTTTTTTTTTTTTTGCTTTATTGGTATAACAGAATAAAATGTAATCAAATTCTATTGACGAAATACTTTAATACTATATATATATATATATATTAACTTGAATAGTACATATAGATTTATTAAATTCTGCACTTTTCACTATTTATGCAAACTTTTCACAATCTATGCAAATATTAAGGTAATCTAAAATGTAAAAATCACCAAGTCCTTAAAATAAAATTAAAGTAAAAAATAATTTTTTAAAGGTAGAAGTTTTTTATTGTGAAGCCCTAAAAAGCATAAAATAAAACTTAGTCTGGCAAAGACATGCTACAAAGAAATAAAAGTTTCAACACTAAGAAAATTTTAGAGAAAAATATAGGCACTTTCCTTTTGCGAGAGATGAAAATTTTTTAATGTTCAAAATATTTTAAAAAGCTTTCGAGACCAATATTATTAGTTATTAGTTTTTGTATAATCATTCGTTAGGCCAGAAATTTCAAATGTCTCGAAAGCTTTTTAAAATATTTTGAACATTAAAAAATTTCCATCTCTCGCAAAAGGAAAGTACCTATATTTTTCTCTAAAATTTTCTTAGTGTTGAAACTTTCATTTCTTTGTAGCATGTCTTTGCCAGAATAAGTTTTATTTTATGCTTTTTAGGGCTTCACAATAAAAAGCTTCTAACTTTAAAAAATTATTTTTTACTTAAATTTTATTTTGTGCTTTTTAGTTACAAAAAACGAAAAAGCTTCTTAAAAAACTAATTGAAATTTATTAGGATATTTTGTAGACAACGGAAGATTTTCCTTTATCAATTGCCTTTTTTTTTTTTTTTTTTTTTTTTTTTTCCGATTATTTATCTACAAAAAATGTACTATATCGTCTTTCGAGGACCGAATCCGGGACCATCGCGTTATCAGCATGACGCTCAACCAAAAGTCTAAGAACTGTTAAGAAAAATCATAGAACATTCTAGAAAAATCTAACAAATACTTATGCAAAAGGAATATTGCTCTTGAATGCTTTTTAAAATATTCGGAATATTTAAAATTTTTCATGTTTTGCAAAAGTGAAATATCTATATTTATTTTTTAAAATTTCTTGCTGTTGAAACATTTATGATTTTATAGCATGTCTCTGCAAGAATAAATTTTTATTATAAGCTTTTTAGGGTTCCACGATAATAAAAAACTGTTATCAGTGTTATTTTTATTTATTTATTTATTTATATTTTTATTAATTAATTAATTTATTTTTATTTATATTTTTAGTGAATATTTTATTTTGTGAGGTTCGAATATGATCTTTATAGGCAGGCACCTTGGTTTTTGGCGTGTCACGAAGACACGATGAGAAATTCCAATTTCAATAAAAAGCTTTTAAAAAATGTATTTATTTATTTATTTTTACTTACATTTTTATTTTGTGCTTTTTGTAACTAGATAAAAAGCCGTTTAAAAACTCTTGAAAAAGTATTAGGATACTGTGTACACAGCGAAATATTTTCTTTTATTCATTTGACACTTCTTCTATTAATTATTTGCAAAAAATAACACCTCGGCCCAGCGAGGATCGAACACACATTATCAACATGATGCTGTAACCAGCTGATTCATTAAGAGATACTATGAGTTGCTTAGTTATATATATATATATATATAATGGAAGCGTCTTGTTTTTTAACGTGACAAAAAGCCGACACGTGACACAAATCCAATTTCATATAATAGTAATATATAATATATATATATATATATATATATATATATATATATATATATGCATGTATATAAAGCTTCTATTTTTTTTTTTTTTTTTTTTTTTGTATTTTTTATTTAAAACATTTTATGTTGTGTTTTTTAATACTCACAATGTTTTGTGTTTTCCAATATCTAAATTAAAAAAAAAAAAAAAAGCTTCTTAAAAAAACTCCTCAAAAAATTCTTAGTGTAAGCAATGAAAATTTTTCATGCATCAAGTGACACCTTTTCTACTAATTATTTGCAAATATTAACACACTGTACCTTCCGGGGACCGAACTCACGACCACCGCGCTACTAACTGGACGCTCTTACCAACTGAGCCAAAGAGCGACACACAAAATAGCTTATATTTACTTTAAAATGAAGGCGCCTTGTTTACTAGCGTGACACGAAGACACGATGACCAAGTCAATTTCAATTGAAAACCTTCTAACATGGTGACCAGATTAGGGTACCTTTATAAATTAAAAGTACTAATAATTATTCCTATTCCTTAATTAGGAATATAATTTTATATTCTTTGTAAATGAGAACCAAAATGCTAATAATTATGATGAATAAATTTCTTGTAAAAATTTTTAAAACTTAGAAAAACGGCTTACAAAAACGGACTGTCCTCAGAAAATGAGGACAGCATACCTTAAAATCATTTAGACCTACAAAATCTGTTTTTTTTTTTTTTTTTTTTTTTTTTTTTTTTTTAATTAATTTTTTTTTTTATTAATGCTCTGTTATTCTGTGGCATGACATTACAGATATGTATGAAATTAACAAGAATTGTTTATAATAGTAATAGCTAACTCAGGAAAAAATTGTATATCTAGGAGCATCTCTTCTCTCCTGGGGGAAATTCTTTCCCCGGAGGGGTGGTGCATTTTTTCAGAAGAAACAGTTGATAACTTTAAAACAAATGGTTGCACCATCGTCGATCTGTGATAACTTATAACAAAGTTATCCAGTTTTTTAACCCGTTAGTAGTCTCTAGTTGGTCGATTTGCCTCCCATCCTTCAGTGATGCCAGATTTTTTTTTATTCAATATCCACCAAAAATTTTTAGAAGAGGCATTTGATATACATAAAAGGCGAACAAATCGAAGAAACGTCGATTATATCACTTCTTAAAATTATTGGTGACAGTTGAATAAAAAGTGCGCAATCTGTACCAGGTGGCGCTGTCTATAGCGACTACTAACGGGTTAATGAAAATAATCTGGTGTGTTACTCACACGACTTTCTCTCACCCTGTATTTCATTACTATACAGATAGATTGCACATTAAATCGTAAGATCAATAAGGCAAGATTATAAAGTTCAATCTACTTTGAAAATAATCTAAATAGGTTAGGGAACAATTTTATTTGACATATAATTTTTCTAAGAAGGGTGGTGCCATCCCCTCAACCCCCTCTTCAATTATCATGACTACATTTATTTTATATATATATATATATCTCGATCTTAACATGTATTGCTACAGTTTTGTGCTAGTTTTAGCTATTTGTTACAATCAGTTTTATTCCTGTTGTGTTGGTTTTGCCATGTATCTATTAAATGCTAAATAATTAAAGTTAAAATATCTATCATTTATATATATATATATACAAGTCTGTAATTAACTTGCCTTAAAACTTGGTAATCTTGTTCAATTTTCTCAAATGGCAACCTAATACCAAATTCAAAGTACCAAATTTGAATTTTCCGCAATTATTTGTTTTTAAGTTATGCTCTTATCAGATATACATACAGATCAACCTCTAAAAATTGAATTTTCGTTTTCAGATAACCTCAAAACATGATATTATAAAAAACAGATTTGAAAATAGAACTTCAAAAAATATTTTCTTCACAGTATGGGTACGAAAAATGAATTTTCCTTCCTGAGCAGTATTCGTCGATGTAGTAAAATGTAGCAAAGTACTTCCATCAACTACTTTCAACAGAAAAGAATGTTTAGCCTAATTTTGGGTAGTCCTGTATATCGTCCATAAACTAAATGCACATTACATTCTGAACTTAAATTTAGTCTTAGTTACAGTTTAGTAGTCTTAAATTTAGTCTTAGTGAACTTAAATTTAGTTAGTATGAAACAAACACAACACAAAATGAAGTACATTTCCAACAATTTCGAAGTATAGCTCCAATATATCCATATATTTTGGGTAGCCCTGTAAATGAATGATGATTGATTTCCATACCACAATCTACACAAAACATGCTTTTATAGATATAAAAAAATATATTTTCATTTGTTTAGGGCAATCTATAGATATTACACTGTACTTACCAGAAATTTCCCCTATATATATAATGTATATGAATACTCTTGGAACTATTACTCTTCGAACTATTTGCTTGATATCAACGAAAAGATTAGTGTAAGATCATTATATGATACAGATTTAGAATGCCGAGTTTGCATTTCCTGCTACTGTTTGTTCTTGAGATATACTGATAACAGACAGACACAAAGACGCACACAGACCATCTGCTAAAAGCATGATTTTCCCATTCAAAGGACATTCAAACGTGTAAATATAACAAAAACTCAATTTCGAAAATTTGAAACAAGAACAATACTAATTCTTCAATATATATGGATAAGAGAAAAAAAAAATAAAATAATAATAATAATAATAATAATAATAATAATAATATAATAATATGTCATTTGTAGAGCGTATAAAATTGACTTTCTTTGGATATTATGTTATATTTTTTGGGGGGATGAAAATCGTCTGCATTCATCAGGAAAAATATGTACTTTCTCTTACCCATATATATGGTAAAGAAAGTATTGTTTTGGGGTCAAATTTTCGAAATTGAGTTTTTGTAATATTTACACGTTTTGGGGTTCCCTGAATTGTTTTTAGCGGCTGGTCTGTGTCTGTCTGCGTGTGTGTCTCTGTTATCAGCATACCTCAAGAACAAATAACAGCAGAAAGTCCAAATTTGGTATTCTAAACGTGTATCATATAGAGATGCTACACTAAACTTTTCGTTGAGATCAAACTAAAGGTTCGTGTACAGGGACATTCAGAGAAATCAAATACTATGCGTTAATTTCTGTAAGTACAGTGTAACATCTATAGATAGATTTAAACAAAACGGAATGAACAAAATTTATTAAGTGCAAAAAAGCATGTTTTGTGTAGATTGTTGTTTGGAAATCATTCAGCATTCATTTAAAGGGCTACCCAAAGTATTTGGGTGTATTGTGGGTATACTTGGAAATAGTTGGAATTGTAATTCCTTTTGTGTTAGTTGTTTTTTCAACTAAGACTAAATTTAAGTAGACAATATTGTTTATAGTGCGTATTGATTATAGATAATATACAGAGCTACCCAAAATTGAGCCAAACGATCTTATCTATTGAATGTAATTGATGGAAGTGCTTTGCTACATTTTACTATGTCGACGAACACAGATCAGGAAGCAAAAATAATTTCTATACGCATACTGTCAGCAAAATATTTTATGAATTTTCAACTCTTTTCTTGTAATATCACCTTTTGAGGATCCTAATTACAAAAGTCAAGTTTTTAGCGGTTGATTTGTATGTATATCTGCTATAAGCATAACAGAAATAAATGCAGGAAATAAATACAGGAAATTCAAATTTGGTATTTTGAAGTCCGTATTAGGTTGCCACTTAAAAATTTGGTCAAGATTGGCAAGTTCGAAGACAAATTAATAACAGTTTTTTTTTTTTTTAAATAATTGAACGAAGGTTGAGGGTGGTCGTACCCCCCCCCCCCCCCCACACATACATGTTAAATAAAACTGTTCCTAAACGAATCTTAAATTATTTTAAAAGTACATTGAAATTTATTATGTTACGCAGTTGATCTTAAGACTTAATATGCAATCTTTGTAGTACTGAAACGAAAGTCGTGTGAGTGACACACGAGATTATTTTAATAAGAATAATTTTAATAGTCATTTGTATAGAGTGAATTTGTATCTGAAAATACAGAATAAAATTTTGTGATGACCATAACAAACTTGTTTATTAATAAAAATAGTCTGTCTAAAATAAATAAACAAATAAATCTCAAATGAATTCATTTTGAATGTGTATGCAATGAACGTATAGATACACACGCACACACACACACATTTATATATATATATAATGTGATATATACATATGCATCACATTATATTCACCTTGTAAAAAAAAGTAATAAAATTATTAAAGTAAAGGCCGTTTTTCTCAATGCTATACTTAAATCACAAAATTTAAAAACTTGACAATATAAATCTCTTTAATAGCGCAGGTGATGCTTAAGAATTATCAAAATCGAAAAAATAAAATTAGGTCTTAGAACATACATAAAGAGACAAATGCAATTTTTTTTTTTTTTTTTTTTAGGAAATTATTACTGAAAAATGGATTCAGTAATACTTGTTGAGATATTCCATTGCTTTTAGAAACTTTCCAGATTTTATTATGAGAGTTAATAATTTTATTTATGTATAAAATAAATTTTACCAAGAAAGATCTGTGAATAGAAAAAAATTATAGAAATGCACAATATAATAAATAGCTTGTGGTACTGAAAAATTAATGATAAAAAAGTGGTTTTTTTTTTTTTTTTTTTTTTTTTTTCCTTATGGCGGATTTTAACATCCTATCGCAAAGACGATCCTCGGCTATTTCAAAAGTATAGAAACTAAAAAGGGGGGTGGAAGCAATGAAACATTATTTTATCTCTCCGCCTACTCAGCATTCTCTGAAACATTTTAGAGTTGACGTCCCTCTACTGCATTGAATTTATTAAATCCCCACATAAGATAAAAAAAAATCTTAATTTATTTCGATAAAAATATTTAGGCATAAACACCATCCCGTTACATTTGGGAATTATAAAATTTAATAATATTAACTTTAATAAACATTTTGCTACAAAATGACTATTAGATCGTAACTATATTTCTGTATTTTTTAATATAAGATTGAATAAAGGTGTAAACAATTTCTCATGCTTTGGTGGAATAAAAGTTATTCTATATTTAATTCTTCGCACTACATTACTGACCTTCACGATTGAAGTTTGACGATTTTTGATTTTCATTTTTAATCTCAAATCTTTGGCTTCAAATTATTGTTGGTGTATGAAGTACTTTACCTGATTTATTGAGATTGAGGTAACATTGGATGCTTAGAAATGGATCTTTCATAAGCTGAAAGCTACAACGACAACGTAATCAGATAAAATGTGAATGTTTAGTTTAATGTAGGAGGACCGTTTAACATCGCTTTCGTGCTACAACAACTTTCTGTTGCCGTTTTTAAGCTTATTTACTCGAAGAAACAATAACATTACTGAGGCTCAACCCATTTCAGAGCATTTTGTGGCGACTTGAATAAAATATTTGGCTTCGACAGTATAAAGATTTCTTCAAAATGAAGCCTAGTATGCGAGGATACCAATTTCATGTGTTCTATGAAGTTAAATACAAAGAAACGCGCTATTAGAGCCTTGTCGATTTGACAAGGAATGATCGTTATCTGTATTTTTTACAAATGAGTCGATTTGTTTTAGAATGTGATTCTTATTTTGTTCTAGCCTGAAAAGAGCGGGAACAAGGAACCAATCATCTTGAATCTTACATTATTGAAATAATTGCTTAGAGGGAAATCTTGATGTTCACCGGAATACCTTTGGGTGACCATATAAACTTGCATATATTTATTGCAAGCACAGTAAATGGTCAAAAATATCGAAATAAAATCCTTAATAAACATGCGAGATCCTATGCTGCTAATATTTTTATAATTTTCTTTTAATGGATGCCAATGCTCGGCGATATCGACCTATGCTGGTAGAGAGATGAGATACCTTTTTGGTCAAGGCATTAGGACAACGAACTGGCCTTTTCGTTAACCAGAATGAATTCCGATAGAGCACATTTCTGGCTTTTTTTTTTTTTTTTTTTTTAGAGTTGTTGCAGCACAAAATACGTCCCCAAGCAACTTGAATGAACTGCAATATGGGGTGCAATGAGTATAATCTTCTATACTAGTTTATCTATCCTAAAACTGAATCTTATCAATGAAAAGCACATATCGTGCATTACGACAAGGAAAGGACATATACTTTACTAAATTCCGAATCTTAAAAAAAAAAAATTAATTATTCGACTTCAACTTTTGACAAAAAATAGATTTTTTTTTCGAAAAAGTTGTTATTTAGTTTGTAATCCAATTAACTAGCTCATTAAATGTAATATTCTCTAAATAAATATATGAAGATTATTTGTTTTATTTTCTTGGATTTTTGTACATTGTTTTAAAAGTTAATCTGATAAAACACACTATTACTTAAATGTTGGAAGCTTGTAAAAATGAAATTTAGTATTTATAAATTATTTATATTTCTTTATGTCTGTGTTTGCATGAATATGTACAAATGTATGTTGGCTAAAATCTGCCATGATACAAACATTATCCATATCATACATGATTTTCATTTTATAAAGCCTACATGGGTTTCGAAAGCTAGACGAAAGCGTATTTTGCCTGTAATTTCTAATATAATAAATAAAAAATTTTATTCAAAATTTTGATTTATATATGATAGCAACATATCAACAATATTTTACAAATTTTTCATTGAAAATTTTGGAAAATACAGCTAGTGGGTCCTGTTTCCCAGAGACTCTTCAGAAAAGCGGTGAAGACTATTTCTCAAAAACTAATGCACCGATGTTATTGGAATTTTGCGCATTTCTTCATATCAAAATTGACTTGTGCTCAAAAAAAAAATAAATAAATAAAAATAGAAAATTGAATTTTTGTCCGAGTTGTGTGAGAAAACAGCGCAATTTTCGGCACATTTTAGCTGGCAAAATTAGTTGTCATCAAAAAGAAAAGAAAATAAATTAAAAAATGAAAATGAACAATCTTTCGTTCAAGCACTAATCAATTTTATTTTGAAAAAGTAGCCAAAATTATAATAAGATTGATGCATTAGTTTTTGAGAAATCGTGTCTACCGTTTTTCTGGAAGGTCTCTAGAAAACAAGACCCACTGCCTGAATTTTTCAAACTTTTTATGAAATTTTTATAAAAAATATTGTTTAAATAATGTTCATTCATATGCTTAAATTTTTGAATAAAAAAATTATTTATTATATTTAAAAAAAGAGAAAACATTCTTTTTGCTTTTAGCCTTCGAAACCCATGCAACACCTCAATACGGTAAAAATTGCATATTTCAGTACAAGGATTAAAAAAAAAAAAATAAGAAAAAAAAAAGAAAAAAGAAAAGAAATATACATATATATATATATATATATATATATATATATATATATATATATATATATATATATATATATATATATATATATATATATCCATTATAATGAGTACAAAGATTTAATTACAAAATGCTGGATTTAGACAAAATATGTTTTTCGTGATCTTGGCAATCCTGTATTCATTTATGGACAAGATTATGAAAGATATCTTTACATTAATGCACATATTTACTTTTATTTGGTGTGTGTTGGCAGAAAAATGAAAAACACACAGAAACACAGAAAAATGAAAACTTGTCAAGAGACTTCACTGTAAACGTAAATGTCTTAAATTCAGTTTAAAAAGTGTCTTAAATGGATGGTCATTTTTTAAGTGAAAAAAAAGTGTCTTACTTTTTAAGACACCTTTTTGCATCAGAAATTAAGATATTGCAAGTGTCTTAAAACGCCGCCATGTTTTAGGCTTAAAAACACCGCCATGTTAGGCTTAAAAATACTACCGTTTTTAAGGCTTTTTAATAAATATATAAATAAATAAATATGGCGTACTATTATGTTTTTCTGTTAAAAATATATTTTAGAATTGTTTAGAGCATTAATGCAATATTTATATAAAAAAAAGAAAGAAAGAAAAAAAAAAGTCCCATTTTTCCAGCGTTGGGATTCGAACTCAAACTGGCTAAGGAAACCGAAACCTCGAGCCAAGCATCGTCGGAGTGGAGCATTTACCAATCACGCTGCCGTCGAATACAGCAAAACGTGTTTTTATGGTAAAATATACTGCAGTATTCGTGAAACTAACCGCAGTGTTATGTTTTATTTCTAATTTTTTGCCATAAAACGATTGATAGTATGGTATTTTAAACTTAATAAATATTATCTTAAATTTAATATTTAGAGGACCAGATTTTTTTAATAATTCATAACAAGTATGTGAAGGTTTCATCCCTCGATGATAACGATTTCTTTCCTTAAAGTGATATTTAAATAAAAACGAACTGTAATCATGAATACAGGAAAATTTGTAGTTTTACATTTAGATGTAGGTGAATTTGTGAAAGAAAAAAGTTTTTAAATGAATAATAATAAGAAGACAGAAAGAAAAAAAATATATATGCACAAATTATTCATGATTGTTCAATTATAATTTCAGTTTCTTCTCTACAATACAAATTACTTGATACATCCGTTTCCACACTTTTTCTTTTAATATAAGAAAGCTTTAAAGACAAAGATTTTTTTTTTTTTTTTTGAACAAAATAAGCTTTGTGTCTAAATATGTTGTTTATGAATTGTGTTAAAGATAATAGCATGCAAATATAATTCACATCCCTAGAGTATTATTCCATAAAAATATAATTTCATAGAGCTACCATAATTTAAGTAGTTTAAAAGCTCATTATATAAAATAATAATTTATTTATTGAATGTGGAAAGAAGTAGGATAAGCATTTTTCTTAAAGTAGATTCCGTATGAAAAAATTTCTAAGTAATGCAAGTGTCTGAATTTCTAAAGTGTCTGAAAATTCAAACGCGTTTTGCTGTCTGAAAATTCGCGAATTTACGTGTTTCAGACATTTTTTTGCCTGAATTGATATTTCAGACATATTTCTGTCTTAAATTAAAATATCTATAACGTCTAAGGTATATTTTAAGACATTTACGTGTCTTAAATGCCGTTTCAGTTGTTTTTATGTCTTACTTTAAGACCCTTTTATTTGCAGTGTTGCCATCTTTGTGATAGTAGACGTTTACCAAGTGCATTGACAAATTTGCACAAAATTACGCAAAATTTTAAACAATCAAAACATTACATGACAATCCTAGTTAGTCATCAGACAGAAAAGTCGTTTTGTTTTACTTTCTATCTTTAATGATGTTTCGTCTGATGATCAGTTTTGGCTCTAAAACTTGTCAGACAACTAGTTTCTCGGGTACAGTTTTCATTTTCCTCAAATTTGACTGGTTAGTCAAATGAGAGGATAAAAATAAACTGTTCCAATCTTGTCAATCGACTAAGATGAATTTGTTTGTGTAGTCAAAAGGCCTTGTTATTATTCTTATTTCTTATTTATTTTTTTTATTTATTTGTTTGTTTATTTACTTTTTTATTAAAATCACACAATCAACTGTGGAAGAAAATCATATTTATTGAAATTTTATTTTTCCGACTGAGTGAAAATAGTGCTTGGACCGGGAGTCGAACTCCGTATCTTTGACTTACAAGGTCAAGTCGGCCTGGATAGCTCAATTGGTAGAGCCTTGACCTTGTAAGTCAAAGATCCGGAGTTCGACTCCCGGTCCAGGCATTATTTTCACTCAGTCGATTTTTCGATGAAATCGGGCACGAAATTTTGCAATCACATAATATTTAAGATTATGTTAGTATTTTAATATTGAAGAGATATATGCAATAAAAAATACTAGAAAAGAATATTATAAATTTAGAGCAACATTTCTTTTCTGAAAATGAATTGAAATTATAAGTTAATATTTTTTATCCATTAATTGCAATTTACTAAAAGAAATAAAAACTGCATGTTTAATCTTGAAAAATATTTCTTCTGTGTAAATGAAGTAAAATTATAAATTAATGTTCAGTAAAATGAATTCTTGATTGTACATGCAAAATATAAAAATGTGTCAGTTGGGGAAAAAATATGCTACAAAATTGGTTTGTGCATGCAATTTTCAAATTTAAATCAAAAATGTATTTAAACCGCCAAAAAGAATTTGAAATTTTATTAAATAATCTGTTTTTAAAGAAAATAAGCATGAAAATTGCTTTTATAAATATCGGATACATATTGCATTCGTAAGACAAAATCTGCGAAAATATCATTTTATAAAGAGGATAATCATCGATTAATAAAATAAAAATAACATTTCTGAAAACTAATCAGCAGTTTTTGGTGATATCAGTGTTTCCAAAGGCAACCTCTGTTTCTAACTCCGAGTCGTCTTACCGTTGTTTAAACCCCCAGGCTCTTAAAGAGTTGAGACTTTATGAAATAATTATAAATACCGGAGAACAAGAGCAAATGTATATTAAACCGTCAGTTTTGCTGCTCATTTGATTAAATGTTTATCGACGTATAATTTACAGAAATATTTCAATTTTTGATTAGAGAAACACGACAGTTTACCGTAGTATTATTAGCTTCTTTAACAGGTGCACAAGCCTGTCTTAGAAAAATCTCGAAAAAAGAAACTTATGCAAAATTAATTTTATCTCATTTTATGATGATTTATTTTATATTATTATTTTATTCATATATAAGCATAAGAAGCTTAATAATACATTTTGTACAGTATGTTTAATTAATAATTTGCCTTGTTAATATTTTTCAAGAAAGTTGAAAAGTTTTTATGATTTCAGCTTTTTCTCCCTGTCCGTCTATCCTCGCTCTAACTTCCGTAAATATTTCTAGAATTCCATGAAATTGATATGCGTTATTTGCGTTTAGTATGGCATGTTTTCTATTGAAAATGGTATAAATAGAATTTTTGTGAACAGATGCACCTAAGAAAATAATAATACATTATATATTCTATAACAAGAATTTCTATGAAGCATATTTTATTGCCTTGTACTAGAAAAACTAAAAGAATTTATATATATTATTCACATGTGCAAAAACATGTTTCTGTAGAATATAACATGATTATCACTAAAAATTATTTTACATGGCCACACAATACATTCAAATACATTAGGGGATGTAATTGGAATTTGAAAGAAGTGCATTTATAGTTGTGTTTTGTATCTTTAAAATTTTCCAAGAAGTTTAAAAGGGATTATGACTTTAGGTGATCATTTTAAAGTGATTCGTCTGTCTGTACATCTGTCTGTCCGTCTGTTGTGTAAATATTTTTAGAATGCCTTGAAATTGATGTATATTATTCATATTCCCCATGTCATATTGTGTCCAAAATGTTATAAATAGAGCTACTGGTTTGCTTACAGAGACGCACAAAAGTTTTTGATGCATTACAATCTATGAGAGGTATATTTTAAAAGATATATTTTATTATATTTACACTGCTCACAACACAATAAAATTAAATTTCATTATTAGGACAGACACATAAAAATATTTTTCTTGTAGAATAAAATATGACTAGCATAATTAATTGGTATACAGGGCCTCACAATGTTATTCATATACATTAAGAGATATAAATGGAAACTGCTTAATGTTAATTTTTAGTTTGTGAAAATTACTTTTAGTACATTGTATGGTATTTATGTCAATTTGAGCCGATAAACAATGCTATAAAAAAGCAATTTTATTTATTTATTTATTTATTTTATTATTTATCTGATTTAATTTTATTCATTTTTATTTATTTAAATTTTTTCTTCCATAGTCAAAACAAACATGTCCTTATAATTTTACTATTTTTAGATAATGTATCCACTTTTTATTTATCATAACAGAAGTAAGGTACATATTGAAGGTTATAATACCTTAAAGATGAAATACATATAAGTACAACTGGAATGTTTAGATTCTACGCTTAGAACTGCATTTTTTTTTTCTTGTGGTTAATGGTTAAAAAATAGTTCTGTATAAGTTTGTATGATGAATTCTCAGCTTATAAATATATTTGAATTAATTAGGTAGACGTGATTATTTTTTAGAGTTCGTATGAAACACTAGAAGTACTTTATCCTTTCAGGATAATTTTGTGTATTTCAATAATGCATAGACGTCAATTTTCCTGATATTGATTTGAATAAATTTTTGAATAAAAATTTTTGCTTCATTTTGAGGTTAAAATTCTGCAACTAAATAAGAAGAAAATTCTTTTAGTAAAATATTGTGACGAAAAAACCGGAAGATTCTTATTTATCAAAATGCGTGATTATTTATTATAAAAAAAATACTGATGTCTTAAATAGACGTACACTCATAAAATAGAAGAAAAAAAGGGGGGGGGGGCAAATTATATCTTCATTTTAGATTTCAAGTCACTGCATTTTAGCACTATATATACAGACTAAAGATAGCAAATATTTTTTTCTATCAGGAAAGAGATAAGTATCGGTATGTATTTTTCAACTGACCTGTCTCTCCTTCTAAATCAGAAATTTTTTTAAAATTTTATTTAAAGATTTTATTACATTTACACTTTTCCGTGATAATAGAGAAATATTAATAATACTTACATATATATATATATATATATATATATGTGTGTGTGTGTGTGTGTGTGTGTGTGTGTGTATATATATAATAAATTATTTAATTCCTTTACAATAATCAGCAAATGAGAGAAAGATGAAAATACCAACAATGAAATTAAATGTTAGATGTATTACGTATAAAGTTATTGTCACAATTACCTTTAATTAAAATTCACTGATTAGTAAAAACATGTTAAAGTACTTACGCAGAAGAGTAATGACGTATATATCACTTAAGCCTAAACTATGAGATAGTTTTCATAATCCATTAAGAGAGAGAGAGAGAGAAACATACCGTTCAGTAGTAATACAATATTATCAGTGCAAACATTTGAAATTTAAAGATGAATTAATTTCAGTATGCAAACAATTATTCTGATCAAAAAAGGAAGACCACCAAAATCAAACCAAAAAAGAAATAAAGTAAAATCTAAATGAATTATAGCAAATTGGAATGTGAAATGCAATTTCAAGAGCTTTTGTGTTTCTGAAATTTATTTTTGTTATGTTTGTTATTACTTTATTGTAAGAATTTTTATTTCGAATTTTATACTCTGTATTGTATATATTAGTGTAACTATTGAGTTTTACATGTCTTAAAAGAGCAAATGTCTTAAGAAATGCTACAAAATGTAGATTTTTTACATTTGTTATCCAGAAACACTCATAAATGGGGGCTAGGTTACCATAGAAAAACCCTTACGAAGAGTATCCCATCCAGGGCTAGTTCCTATTTTTAGACAATCTGTCTGAAATAGGTAGACTCACACACACACATGCATCATATACACAATGTAAACACAGCACCATGTGCCAATCATATTTTTGCCAATTTTCCTTTTATTGTTCAAGAATATTTCATTTAGAATTACAAAGAAAAAAAAATCTGGAGTGACTCCAATCGACTTTCCGAACATTGATTAATTAACAGTTTTGTAGATAAAGAGCAGTTGTTAAACAAACAAAAGAGAGAAAACCATAATAGAGTGTTTGAGTATTTTTCTCCATATATTACACGATGTTTTATTTAACGCTACTGAACTTTGAGCCCATAGATCATAATGATAAAGAATTTTTCGTTGTGTCCCTGTAAAACCCTATACATGCTAGATTCACCAAAAAGCTTATAGTTAGTGCAACAGTGATTTATAATATTCATATAAATTTTCAGCTCAATTGAATGAGGCATTTAGATGCTATCGCACTTTTAAAAATTTGGTCCCATTGGCCACAATGATAACGAATTTTTCTTTGTGTCCCTGTAAAAAAACTGTAACTGCTAGATTCACCAAAATCTATATAGTTGGTGCAGCTCTGACCTATAACATGTGTACAAATTGTTTGCTCAGATTAATAAGGCGTTTAGACGCTATCACACTTTTAAAAATTTGGCCCCATAGGCATAATGATAAAGAATTCTTCTTTGTGACCCTGTAAAAAAGCTATAAGTGCTAGATTCTCCAAAATTTATACAGATTGCGTATCTGTGACCTATAATATGTGTATAAATTTTTTGCTCAATTGAATAAGGCGTTTAGATGCTATCGCACTTTTAAGATTTTGGTCCCATTGGACATAATGATAAAGAATTTTTCTTTGTGTCCCTGTAAAAAAACTATAAGTGCTAGATTCACCAAAATCTATAGGGTTCGTACTATGGTGACTTACAATATACGTACCAACTTTCAGCTTATTCGAACTAAGCGTTTAGACGCTAGCGTGTTCACTCACAGACATACACACATACACACATACACACATACATACATCATCGTAAAAATAGTGGAAACGGACTCAGGGGACCTCGAAACGTATAGAAACATCAAAATCTCACATTCGGATTTTTGACATGATTACAATACTTTCCTCACTATAGTGTTCGGAAAGTAATAACAGCACTACGTTTAAAAGTATCATATTAATATTTCTGTCCATTTAGATGCATCCGCTCGTATTTTCATTTATTTTCTTCTTCAGGCGATATTATCAAAGTGTTATTAAACCTCTTAATATTAATAACTTATCAAAATTTTGCAATGCTTATTTTCTTATTTTATTTTTCTATTTTTTCCAAAAAGGAAAAAAAAATAATAATACATTAGTCTTTTATAAGTAAGAATTCTGTTTTTATATTATTAAAGGAAATCTCTTTACACTTTTTCAAATCAATCAATTGCTATATTATACTCTGTACATTATATTTGTTTAAAAAATTGAAGAAACCTTTATTAGAATAACAGACTAAAAATTTGTAAAATTTTTGAAAAAAAGTTAATATATAGGCAAAGTAATATAATTCTGTACAACAAAAAAATGGAGTTTAATAGCTGTGATATGCAACAATATTTGTTAAATGTTTTGCATACGTATGGCTTTCCTTTAGTTTATCATAATTTCAGGGCTGTGTGAATTTTGTTTCTCAGAATATAAGTTCAAATTTGTTGTTAAGTTGATTTAAAAACAATCTATTATAGTACACTGTAAAAAATGAACATGCCAAATTACATCACAATGTGCGGGTAAAAAAATCGCCAACACCATGTGCGTTAAATTTCAAGTCTGATGTAAATAAATGCGTGCTTGAATTTTCAAAGAGGCTGTTTTAATTTTACAACACGCTGTGTTGTATTTATTTTTTTCATTCAAAAAAAAAAGGGGGGGGGACTATATTTGTTTTCTTTTTTAATTCATTTTTATTTATTTTATTTATTTATTTATCTTAATCTGTATGTGTTTTAATCTTTATTTAAATTATTTTGTTTTAACTTTTTATTTATTTCATCTTTATTATTCTGTCAATATAAGTTTGGAAAGGTTATAATTTTTAAAACATGAAATATAATACCTTTAAAGCTTTCAATAAATCCTATTTTATGAATGAATATTAGAATTATAATAAAGTAACGACTTCGTTTCAAAATAAAAGTATTTAACCATTTAAATAATAATAATAATAAAGTGTTTTATTAACAACTTATATTGCTATTACTATTAAAATAATAATAATAATAATGCATAAATTTTTAATTCACTAAAGAAAAAAAAAAAAAAAAAAAAAAAAAAGTCAAATCAGAAGCATTATACTTAATAAGTACATCAAATAATTAAAACTGATAATTAATATTTTTTAGAACGCATGAAAATTAAAATGACCGTTTTCCAATGCTTTATTAAACTACATTTTGTAGCATACATATATCTGTACAATTTTAGCAAATATATTAATGTTACAAAGTAAACAAGAAATAAAAACTTTATCAATACATTCTACGTAACAAACTATAACGAAATTATCTGAAAAAGCGAACAAAATTTAAAAAATAAAATATAGTCATAATACATACAATTTATAAAGGAAACTTGAAAGAAACAAAACTAAACTAAAAAGTAATGAAATACTAAAAAACGTACAAAAATTTCATATTAAATATTTATTAAATAATGTTCTATTTTAAATGCCATAATATTTTTCAGAATTAAAAACTAATACATCATTTTTCATCATCAATAGGTAATAGTAATTTAAATCATTTTTAAAATAAATTTGTTTGAAAATGTTGGAGTTTAATAGTTTTATTTCGGGAGGAAATAATTATTGGGTTGGAAATTTTAATGCTCATAATTTAAAATACAGTTTCATATGAGACAGAGCTTTTAAATAAGATTAAATTTTATTAATAAAACGCAGACACTTATCAAACTTATATTGACAGAATTAAGAAAGAGAAGAAATAAAATCGAAATTAAAACAATTATAACTTACTTGTTACTTAAAATTTTATGTTGGTCATAATATGAATCCTAATCGAAATCGTGGCTTCGTTCCTCCATTTTTTGCGTTTTCCGTTTATGATAGCAAAAGGCGTAGCGTAACATAACACACATTTAAAAGTTTTAGTTCATGTTTGAAGGTCATTGGCGTATATATGTCACATGACTCTTTGACGCCATAGTGAATGTAAAAAAACAGCACGTTTTGCTTGAAAATTTTTTACAGCACGAATGCGTGATTTTATCACATCACAAGATGAGAGATATTCGTTGTAATTTCACAACATTTTTTTACAGTGTAGCATCACTATTGAATGTAATTTAGGCTGCAAAGTTAATATAGTAATGTCCTTCGAAGCTCAAGTTCTGTTTAAAGAGTTTATATACCCAAGGAATAAAAACTTCTTCCTAAAGATTATAAAGAAAAACTAAATAAATAGTACTAAGTAGAGCTTTTAAGTACTTACAATATTTGTTTTTAGCAGTCATTCAGTTAAGCAAAAATATATTGCATTACTGCTAAAAGTTTTAATTTTTATACACATAAAAAAAATTATATCGAAGTTATAATAAAAAAAAAAAAAAATCTTGCTCAAATACATCACAGATACACATAGAAAGAAAAAAGGTGACAACTTTTTGTTTCTGTAAATTTCAAGCGTGTTGTGAATAAACAGGTGATTGAATGCTTAAAAATCCAAAAAAAAAATGCAATTTTACAGCATTTATTGCTGTAAATTCGCTCAAAAAACGTACACATTAAATAAAATAGTTGCGTTTGTCCAACCGGTAATAGAACCAGCCCGCTTAGTAAGCGAGAGCGTTATCTATAGCCCACCGATTCAATAGTTATACTGTTATTCAGAAAATAATTGACCTTGTTCAAAAATTCTTGTGGATTACTAAATAGCGGTATAACACGCAATTCAGTGGCCTAATCGTAATATTCTCGCCTTGCGAATGGCTCTATCTTCTATGCGAATGGCTGGTCAAATGTGTCTCTGTTGTTTTAATATAAGAGCAATGTTTTTGTGCAAATTTACAACAATGTATGCTGTAAAATTACATTTTTTTCCCTTTAGCCACATGTTGTAGTGTAATATGTTAATTCAATAAATAGACTAATATCACATGTATTTTTAATTAGAAATAATATTCTTAATTTCCTTTTAATACCTTTTTTGAGTACAGAAAATATGCTTTTTATAAAAACTACAAAAATTTGGGAGTATTAGACTTATATAGGGCGGTATGTCAATTTTATAATATATCTTTAATTCCAGTTTAAAAAGAAAGAATAATAAACTTAAACGAAAATTTCCTTCTCCATATGCATTAAAATCATTTTCTCCAAGCTAAATATGGGATAGAATAATTGAAATAATAAAAGAAATTGTTGTTTATTTATGGTTCCCCTAATTTAAGAAAATGTAATTTAATGCTTGTTCAAAATGTTTAAAAAGCATGAAATAAGTTTTAAAAGTTAACAATCTGTTATAAATTAGCATTTTCTCTTGAAAATAAGTAATTTATTCTATAAAAGAGTTTTTTTTTTTAACTATAAGTAATCCAGATAAAAAAAAATAAAAGAAAAACTTAAAAAAACTGCAGATAATCTGAAGATATTTTGAACACAGAAAAATTTCAGGTAATAAAACCTTTTTAACTACTTTTTTTTTTTTTTTTTTTTTTTGCCGATTTTGTATTCCAAAATGAGTTTCCTTTTAAAAAGTTTTTATACCAAACTGCAGTTTTTCGGCAGATTCATGTTTCAAATACCTTCAGACTATTTGCATGTTTATATATATATATATATATATATATATATATATATATATATGTATATATATATTTTTTTTTAAGTTGGGAAAGTTGAACCTCTTTAGCTTTTAAGAATTATGAAAGTGTTTTAATACTACTCCGTGCAAAATATTCTATTACCTATTGAGTGTTAGCATGAATCTATATACGAACAGCTGAGTTAGACTAGCCCGAAGTATCAGAATGTTCTGTTAGAATACACTGTGTCACTCACACGCGCTTCTGGTCTTCTAACAAAATGAATATATATTTATTTTGACTTTTTTGCATCATACTTAGAGCATTTTGAATATATCACTTTTCGTTATCGTTAGTTTTCAGTAATAATGTTGATTGATAGTTAAACGAGACAGCCTTTTTTTTCTGTCAAATTTTGTTAATATGACTAAATATGACAGGCTGAATTAGGTGTTAGTATTGGCAGTGTAAATGTCGAAATAAGCAGTAAAACCTCTCTAAGTTGGACACCTACGGTTCCAAGAAAAAGTGTCCAACTTAGAGAGGTGTCCAACTTATAGGGGTTAGACATAATGTTAATGGATACATTCCGTTCCGATAAAAAGCGTCCAACTTATAGGTGTGTCCAACTTGAGAGGTTTCACTGTATTTATTTCTCTTTATCACACTAGAAAGATTATTCCATAACACTGAGTAAGATATTCAATGTTTTAGAAAATGTTTTCAGTACATAAGTAATCACGGACCAAATTCTAATAGTACTTATCTATAAATCCCATAACGTTTTCTGTCAAATGACTGATCATGAACTCATCATACTTATCTAACTAATTAAGAGACAATTTTCTTGAAATTATCATAACAATAACTCCATTTTGTCAATTTGGTTTTTAGTTAATAGTTTATTTCAGCTTCGTGTAATTCATTCCTTTTTTCTTTCTTTCTTTTTTTTTTTTTTTTTTTCTTTTTACACGTGGAGTTTAGTTTAGTGGATTATTGTTTCTTGTACAAAAAGTGTTTACTTTGGTGAGTGCTTCCACTTTTTCAAATACAATTATTTTTTCATCACCTGTACCGCTTTTTGGTATATAAATAAACCCTAATGTCAATTTATTATTTATTTTTTTCATGAAATTCTTATTAAATACCAAGCAGCAATGTTTATTTTAAAAAGTATTTACAAGTTTAGTCAGTTTTCTTCCATCCAGTTATCATTTAAGATTGCTTTCCCTTTCCCCCTAAAAAATGTATATACGCAAACACACACACATTATATATATATATGCATACATATTCATATTTCCTTACAGCAAACTAAATTATGTAGTTACATATTTAAACATTGTCATACAGGGGCGGATTCAGAATTTAACTTTTTTTGGGGGGGGGGCGGGAGGGGGGGGGGGGGCTAAGATTTTTCTAAATGTTATTCAATGAGATGTATATCAATGAAATATTTACAATCGTAATATTAGTGTGCATACCGTAGATACATTAGACTGCATTAAGAAATTGTTACAATAATTTATTTATATTTATTATCTGGAGAAATTTTGAAAGAATAATACATGCACGCATGCGTGTATGTAATACATTAGCGGGAATTGCAACTAAAAACTTAAAACGTAATTAAGGTGTCTATTGGCAAAGGGGATAATCATAAAAAAAAAAAAAAAAAAAAAAAAAAAAAACATGTAATATATACGTGGAGCAATGATTATTCACAAAATTTACCCATAGTTATGATTTGTACAAAATAAAAGTGTTAAATTGTGATTTATAAAAATAACTCTCAGAGGACGTAATGCTTTGGATTTTTTTTTTCTTTTTTTTTTTTTGGGGGGGGGGGGGGAGGGGGGTGCCCCTGTACATTAACCAGTGCTTGTATTTACCTCATTTTAAATCGGAAAAAATCCCATCGAAATATCCAACGTATATCAATCTTAAGAAATTCGTGAATATTTATGGAAGTTACAGAGCTCACAGAAAGACAGACATATAGATTAATTCATATAATAACCACTCTTAAACATCATTAGAAAATGTTAAAAACGATTAATGCAAACGAAAATGCAACTACAGCAATTTCCAGTTATAGCCATTAATGTAACTAAATATTTTTTATGGACCTTAAACTTAATGGTAAATTCCATAAAATAATGGTAATTACCATAAAAAAAAAAAAATATATATATATATATATATATATATATATATGGTAAACCTTAATGCTAATCATACTACATTCTAAAGAAAGCTTTTTTTTTTTTCAGTGCATATGTATTGGTAATGTCAATTTCATTATGATTTGCAGGAAATAAAATTGTCAAATATAATTTATAGAAATAATTCTCATAAGATGCAATGCTTTGAAATTCTTTCTGGTGTCCCTGTAGACAAATGAGTGGCCGTATTCTATTTACCCCACTTTAAATATAGAACATCTTATAGTACACTTGGAGAACTTGTGTCAGTTTCAAGGAATCCCATGAATAAGAGTTAGTACACGGAAAAACAGACAAAATATACTTGAATAAGTGTTAACAAAAGGAGTATTTGAAATCCCTTGCATATTTATATTTAAATATATGGTTTATTTTATTTTATTTTATTTTATTTTATTTATTTTATTATTATTATTATTATTATTATTATTATTATTTTCAATAATGAGTATAATAGTAATGATTATAACAATCAGTTTCAGAAATCCCGAACGTCTAACTGCATATTAGCCGATTATTCAGTGACTGGCTACACAAATGCTTTAAATATCACATACTTGCCAACATTTTCTATGTTTAGATTAGATTTATTACCAGTATTTTTTTTATATAAATATGGCCTATTATTTTTCTCTGATTAAATAACCCAAAGTTGCTGTATAAAATTTCTGGTATGAAGACTCTTGCCAAAATCGGGAGACTTGGCAATTATGATATCAATTTCATTCTTTAAGAATTTTCTAAATTGAGGATGTAAATAAACAAAAAACATTTGAAATCACCTACTGACTGCCCTTCAGTATTCCTATGTGAAGATCCTTTAATTTATAAAACTTTTAATTTCATTTCTTATTGAATAATAATTGAAAATTTCTAAACAGAAACACTCATTGATCAACCTGAAATGTACCAGGTATTGGAATTCAATTTCGAAAATTTTCTTTATAAAAAATTAAGCGAAATTTTGAAGTGTAATTCCTTATATATATATATATATATATATATATATATATATATATATATATTTACTACCTATATTTTCTACCTTATAAACTATAACAAATAACCAAAAATTATTCAGTGCTATTGTTTTTCTTTAATTTGTAGATATTTTTTAAATGAATATACAATTTTTTGTGCGTAGAGTGAATAAATAAATCGTGCATATTTTTTTCTGATAATATTCTTTAATAGTTCTTGTCATATTAATTTTAAAAAACAAAACTCACTGAAAAAAATATTTTGAAAGTACAAAAACTTTCAATTGAATTATTTGAAGTGAAAAATATTTTTAATTAACACGTTCAAAAAAGTGAGCATGTTCATTATAAAAACATGTTATTTATTTGTAATTTTAATGACAAACAGAGAAGGGAGTAAATGCATACATATTTTTTATTTATTTATTTATTTTATATAAATATAAGCAATGCTATTATAAGAAAAATAATAACATAAATATAATTACCAGAGGTTAAAATTTAAATTGCATGGACTTTTCATGTATGTAAAGTAATAAAAACTAAACTGTACCATAAAACGTATGTGTAATATATTGCCAATTATCCCATATTTTTAAATACTTTTTGTGTAACTTCTGCAAATTATATATTTTTTTAATTTGTTTTAAAATATGCTAAACTTAATTATAAATTAGATGTGGAATAAATGAAATGTTTTTAATAAGTTAATCTTTAATAGCTTCTTTGTTTTATTTGAAAAGGGCTAGAAAAAAGAAGAAAAAAGAAGTGTGTGTGTGGGGGGGGGGGGATTTTTATTCGACTACTTTTTTTGGCAGAAATATGAATATAACTTGTAAGAATGAAATCTTTTAATTCTTAAATATAAAAATTTAATGTTAATACTTGCTTACTTTCGAAAGTGCTTTGTTCTTTAATCACATATCTATTTTCCCTCTTATGAGAATGTATAATATATATGAATCAAATTTTATATATCAAGCACGGTTACTATTGATATTTAAAAAATTAAAATACAATATAATTCGCAGAAATGTTTTTCTTGTTGTACTTTATCTATTTAAAAACCCTAAAAAAGCATTCGTCAGCTGAACTTTTTTCTTAATTAATTAAATTCGCAATGATATTTACAAAGCAAACCTAATTTCTTTTAGATTTTTATTTTAACATTTAATTGATAATTTAAACGAATACTTCATTCCTTTAAATGCACCTATAGATATATCTCCTGGTATTAAGCTTTTGAAATATCTATAAAATTCAACCCTTTCATAAAAGTTTTAAAAAATAAAGAAGAAAAAAAAAACCTCATATAATATTTGCCCCAATATACTTCCTGGTCCCCCCCCCCCTTTTTTTTTTATTACTCTTTACCGATTACGTATATTGATGTATTGGTATGGGAATATGCCCCAAGAAGAGAGATCACCCTTTCATTCTTCTTTCACGAAAATTTCTTTACTCACCTGTCTCTTTTACAGTTTATACTTCCGTCTTTTCAAAAGCGGAAGTTGAAGATGTTGTATACAAGGGTTGGATGCAAATTTTGCGTTTTGGTATAATATTTGATTCCGAATATATATATATATATATAGATAGATAGATATAGATATAGATATATATTCTCTTTTCTTATAAAACTTGTTGTAGTTTGTAAAGTAATAAATAAGTCAGTTTTAATCATAATATAAGAAAGTAATTAAAAAATAATAAATAAATAAATAAGTACATGAAACTTTTATATTAGCACATGTTTTGCTCATGGGCTAAAAAAAAGACACAATTTTATCCTAAAAATTAAACTCGTTTTCGTCTGTAACCTGGTTGACCATTTTTTTTTTTTACTTTTATTAGAGTATTCTAATGATTGTAATAATTTCAAGATTAAAATACGCATGAAAGTATTTTATCCTATTTAATTTTAATTATTATTTTATTTTTTAAGTTATAAATCAATTAGCGTCTCTGTGTTTAGATTTAGCTTCGAATCATATTTATGGAAATATAAGTAAATAAATAAAATAATATAAAATGAAAAAACGTTGAAAAACTTACAGCGATAAAACAAGAAAATAAATATTAACGCGATTTATTTCTTTATAAAAATGGATATAACATATTTATTCGTTGCAAACTGCAATGCTATACTTGTCGAATCTACTGGTCTTTAAAAATATGAACATAATCTTGAGTGCTTCTTCAATCTTTTATCCTAAGATACCTTCTAATAATAAATTTGCTTGCTATTTATACTAGATTGTTTTCAGTCACGTTTAACTACTCTAAGAAGTCTAAGTTGTGTTGCTCAAGACGACACCTCTATAACAAAGCCATGAATAGATTTAAAGTGTTCATTGTATTGCTCAAGATGTGTTTTATTCATAAAGAGGCATTTAATATTTGTTTATTAAAATTTTATTCTATTATTGTCTTGGAAAATAATAAACATATTTTAAAGAAACATTAGATGTTAGTTTTATTCTTATTTATAAAACAATCTTTCTTCAACAAGATTATTATTATTATTATTATTATTATTATTATATATAATATAATATAATATATATATATATATATATATATATATATATATATATATATATATTACTTAATGTGACTTACATCGAAACACATATTAGATTAAAAAATTTATTTATATATTTATCTGGCTTTAAATACGAAGTACATGGAGAAATGACTGAATATAATTAAATAATAAACATATTTAGAGCGAAGTAATCAGATCCAAAAATTTCGCTCTCCTCTATATATATGAGTATATGTGTTTGTACACAAAAAAGATAAAAGATTTTATTTAGAATTTTTGTATTACATCTGCAATTAAATATTTTTGAATTGTAAAGCTTAACTTTCTAATTTAGTTTTAACATTGTTCTTGTTTAAGATTTCGTAATAATGACTATGTTGTTTAAAATAATGCCACCACATAAAAGACTCTGTCATATAAAATATTTCTTTTTTTGTTTTGCATATGAAATACTTTTTAATAATTAAAAAGAACTTTCATTGTTTTTCACATCATGTACTTCTGTATCATGTTTTTAATTGTGAACTTTTAAAAATTTAGAAAAATTCTTCTTATTTTGCATAGTTCCCCTCAACAATTAGAATAGGATAGAATAGAATTCTTCTGCAGATTCTTTAGAACAAATACAATGATGGTGAAAGTAAAATCTGATGTTTTATATAATACATTAAAAATTATAATTTATAAAAATGAAATTGAATTTAACCACGAATAAAGAATCAATTGCATTAAGCATTTTACAAGATATTACGACTACTAGTCATAAATTCAAAATGATTTATAAAGTTTTTAAATTTTTAAACTTCAAAAAGACAAAATAAACCAAAAAAGTGCTACATCATGAAATTGCATACTTATTGAAAAAAAGTGATATATGTAATTTCTAAAAGATATTATTTAAATAAATGTGTTGCCTGTGTTTTGATTTCCTTTTTAAACCCATATAACAAATTTTCCTTTTTAACAAAAATTTTAAACTCGCTTACTAATATTTAATTTATTCTCAGGTGTTGGAAAATGAAAAGGAAAGATTAGAACATGTTATTTATTATAATAAAAAAAAAAATGAGTCTTCGAACAAGAACAATGAGTAACGTATAAAACGGTTGGTAGACAAAACATTCGTCTTTCCACTACAAAAAATAGTCTATTAAGAAATGAAATTTTTACTTTTTAATTATTATAACAATTTTCTAAAATACTAATTGAAATTTTATTCTCAAAATCTAGTAACTGAAAATTTATTCCTCAAATTTTATTCTGAAAATTTAGCTGAAATTTAGCTATAAATGCAAATGTAATCGACCATTTACATTCAATTGTTAACATAACCAAACAATTTAACTAAGTTAAAATTCAATTTTCAACTTAAAAGTGATTTGTTTTTAGAACTAGATTTCGAAATATTTCAAATAATTTATTTGTTGTCAACAAATGTGTAAAAAATAAATAAAAATGGATTTCATAAATAAATAAATGAGTAAAAATCAATGAGGTTCAAATTATATATATATATATATATATGTGTGTGTGTGTGTGTGTGTGTGTGTGTGTGTGTGCATGCATAAGATTATATATATATATATATATTAATCTAAATAGAATGAAAAAAACATCAACATATGTAACTAAAGATTCTATTGAAGAACTTTCTATTTAGATTTATAATGTACATTATCAAGGAGCAGCATTGCGCTCATCTAATGATACTTTCTGTATGTAAAATTAAAAGTTTCCACATTCCTACATTTGTACAATATATATATATATATATATACATATATATATATATATATATATATATATATATATATATATATATACATATGATGTAAAAAGTGTCCTTAGCATTAAAAAAAATGAAAAGAAAGAAAATCCTGGGCATAGCAGGAAATATTACTTTTGTGTCTCTCGCACACAAAAGAAATATTCAAAAAATTTGCACGTTATAAGGAATATAGTCGTATGCTCGTCGGTAGGATCAAATTAATGCTAGAAATTTTATAAATATCTTAGAGCTTTACTAATATGTTCTCTGAAACTCTATAATATATCACTTTTAAAATAGTTGATTATGAAATAATAATTAGTGTCTAACGATACATTATAGTGATATATCATTACTTTCTGTTCAATATTTGAAAAATGTGTGTGTATGTGTAAATTTGTCTTAGTCCTTTTTTTATGGGGGGGGGGGGGAGGGTAATATAATAATTTACAATTTTTTAATACAATAATTTCGGTGAGATACTACATTAACTTTATATTTGTGTTTTTATTGTCTTTAACTGTAATTTTATTGCACTTTTATTATACTTTTTTTTTTTTTTTTTTGTATCTTAAAATTTTGTCGCTCTATGAAAATAAGCAGATGTTTGCCAAAGTTACATTTAAAAAATAAAATTAAAAATTTTTATAAAAAAGGAACATATTACTTAACTGTCAGGCTGTTTCTTGTTTACATACCATTTTATTAATATACTTTTTATAAACATGATATCTGCCAAAGTGACTCTTAAAAAATAAAATTAATTGATTTTCATTAAAAAAAAAAAAAAAAAAAAAAAAAAAAAAGGAAATATCTTTGTATTTTAATTTTGTGAAATTTACAATATTCAACTGTCAAACTGATTTTGTTTTTCATGCTATTTTCTTTTAACCCGTTAACGCCCGAAATAATTTTGCAAAATATTATTAGCTGATTATTTCACTTCTAAATTAATATAGACAACTGACAGTAACTTAAAAATTCTTCTGATAGTTTTAAATTAAAAATCTATCCTCATTCATTGACGTTTAGTGTTCTAGCGAGAAAACTTCGAGATAGGAAAACTTTGAGATAACAGACTAATTTCATATTAAATGTTGACAAAGATCTCGAAAGTAAAGCATTATAGTATGTATTATTATTCAACTTAATTTAAATTAGTATACCTGCGCAAAAAGCAAATATATGTGCGACGAATGAAAAATCATAAAATGACTATCCAAATTATAAAATAATATTTAATAGTAGGCACATAAAACTTCCAGGGATAATTTAAAGTGGCGCTATAAACTGTTACTAAAAATCAGAAATCATTCCAAGAAACCACAAAAAATATACGTGTCATTTTATTAGCTGTCCTCAAATAAGGACACTGGGCTCTAACGGGTTAATTGTTATAGCATGTGTTGCACATATTAGATACAGGGAAGTTATTAGTTTAAAATGGTAAATTTACGAAAATTCGTTTGGGATGAAACATTACATTTATTACCTGTTTTCTTTAAAATTTATCCAGATAAAATTTTATTTTCCGGGAATGTATGGTTCTGGAAGGGATTTTACTTTACTTTTATTTTATTTATTTATTTATTTTTTTTTTTTTTTCACATTGATACGTTCATATTTTTGCGGTATATCTGTAAAATAATTTTGTTTATCGAAAGTAGAGAATATTTATCTCATTTTTAAAAATTTTACAGCAAATATTTTATTATCTACAGAAATTGAAAATATGTAAAAATGCAACACTCTTCTTCTGTAATGTTTGAGCTGAAAAAAGTAATAATGTATGAAAAATCTAGTAAAAACAAGACTGCTAAATTTTCTTTTTCTGATTACTTCAATGGTTATGCTAAGTTCTATATTTATTTTTATATACTGATACAGTAAACATCTTTCGCATTATATATATAAATTTTTGTATCTCTGTTTTATTTTTTATTGGATGTAGGTAAAATAACTAGTAAACTGTTTCATTAAAGGAAAATTTTTTGCATCCTATCTTCTCATATTGTGAAATCAAACTCAGATAAAAAATATCGTGCTTATTTTTTTACTTTTATTATTTTTAAACATATTATTATTTTTTTTAATGTAAAAATGCAACGCTTTTTTTCTGTGATGTTTGAGCTGAAAAAAGTAATATTGTATGAAAAATCTAGTAAAAACAAGACTGCTAAAATTTCTTTTTCTGATTACTTCAATGGTTATGCTAAGTTCTATATTTATTTTTATATACTGATACAGTAAGCATCTTTCGCATTATATATATAAATTTTTGTATCTCTGTTTTGTTTTTTATTGGGTGTAGGTAAAATAACTAGTAAACTGTTTCATTAAAGGAAATTTTTTTGCATCCTATCTTCTCATATTGTGAAATCAAACTCAGATAAAAAATATCGTGCTTATTTTTTTACTTTTATTATTTTTAAACATATATATTTTTTTAAAACTTAATTATCATATTTATTGACTACCCTTTTACGTTAATAAATTTCCAAATTCTGCTAGTGAAGAGCTTTTCATTCAATTTAAATTAATTTGTTTTGAAAATGAAAAAAATATAAGGAACCTTTCATGCGCTTTTCATAACTCATTCCCTTTCAGATTTAAAAATTTTATGTGTTGTGAAATTAAAGCTATGCAAATATAATGAACATATTGATAAATAAAACATAATCACTTTTCATGCAACTTTTGGTGTAAATAATATTCATAAATAAAAGCAATAAATAATACTAATAATAAAAAGTAAAATATTTTCTAAAAAATATTATATGAAACAAAACACAATAAAATGTAATACAAAAATATATCACGCTTGATTTTTTAAGCAAATCCAATTTTCAAAAGAAAGAACATTTTGCCAAATGATGCTATCACTGCCTATAATAATAATGACAATAATAATAATAATTATTATTATTACCATTGCTATTTTGGCTTCAAAAGAAAATAAATAAATAAAACTACAACACAATAAAATTACTGTTTTTTTTTTTTTTTTTTTTTAAGCTGATTTAATATTTAAATTATTTTCTCCACTTGAATTTTTATTTAATGTATAATTCTAGTTGTAAAAATTAACGTGTTTAAATGTAATTGTAAAATATGTGCAGTAAAATACAGCAATTATCAATTTCAAACGCGAGATGAAAGTTTTACTTTTAGTAAACAAACGAATCCTACTATGTTCTCTGAACATCTGTCACAAAGCGTTCCCTTTAAAAATGAAAAACAAAATATTTATATATATAATTTTTCAAATTCCATTTAAGTTGTTTATATACATGATACATACCCACGCTCAACCGAATTTAAGAAATTTTAAACCAGTTTTAAAAATAGCGCTAAATGCTTCAGGTAATTGATTTGGACTTTAACTGAAGCAACATCCCAAATCAACAATGCCTTCCGGGAGACTTCCGGGTCCCTTAATTCCCCAACACGCCACTAGGGCGCAGCTCTAGTGCAATAAATAGGCGGAGCTTGCTCCGAGGGGTGGTTCTGATCCGTGCAAATAACTGGGCGTCATTTTATTCCGAATTGTGAATAATGCAGGTTCAGAAAAAATGGGCAAGGGTATACAAGCGGAGAATACTTCGTCCCAATTTACAGCCTCATTATGCATCACGGGCAAGCAAGATCTAGAATTTTTAAAGCTTAACTTTCTTTTGCTGCTTTCTAGCCCCCACCCTCCTTCATCCTCGCATAGCAACTGTAAGTATTGATCGTAATAGAAATGCTGCAAGGGCTATAGGCACATACGCACTTTCGCACAGCTCTAGGGAGCTCACTCTCTCTGTGTAAAGGGAAAACTTTTCCCTCCCTCTTCTTTTTCGTGCAAGGGAGAAAAAAGAATTCCTAGGCTCTTTCAATATTAATCAAATGTTTCAAAGTATGCTAATGTTTATCATAAAAGGATGGGGAAATTTTAAATTTCTTTCTTTGCATAAGATAAATGATCATGCGTAATTTTCGCAGAAATTGGTTTTATAGATCTGTGTTGCAGTAGCTCAAGTATTTTATAAATAGAGACTTGAAGAATTTTAGGATCATGAAAAATAAACTGGAATAAATCCAAGTTTTAGACAGAAGCCCAATATCTGAATTTTGTATCAGACAACACCCTTTTCAGTATTAAGTATCAATCACTTATGTATTTTTTTTTCTTATATACGGATGAATACTTTCCGCTAATAGATTAAAAACTAATGTTAAAACTATTTAATTTGATGCACTAAAAATATAGTTTTAAGTTTAAAATTTCTTTTGAAATTATTCCTGTAAGAAAGGATGCTTTCTAGAAGGCTTATATTAGACTGTTGTTCAATTTGATTGGGCAAGAATTTCTCTTGTAATTTTATTAAAGCATTACTATATGCAGATTTTTCTTTCTACAAAGCTTTTCCTCAAAATTATTTTCCATATTTTAACAAAATGCTGTTGGTTTGTGTGTAAGATTTTAAAAGACATCCCAGCGCTTTATATAACGTTGCCTTAGTTTCAAAATATTTGGATTAGTCTCATTTGAGAATATTTGAAGTTTTTGGTGGCATATTCTTTAATACGGACATTTTTTTAATTTTCAAACTTCAAAGCCAACCAAATACAAGCATACTGCCAATTAGAGTTTTATATAAGCTTCAGAATATGAAATAGAACTCATATAAACAGAAGTTAATTACGTTAGGACATAAATGTCAAAATATTGACAGGGAGAGAGTGACAGAGATGACCGAGGGGGTGGGGGGTGGGGATAATATACTCACATATGGAGTACATGCAACTTCTAATTTTCTATAACTATTTAAACGTGAAATTTAATGCCGATTAAATTAAATGAAACAAAGTAAGATGAAATGTTATTCTTTTTAGCACAGTTGGCAATTTCTTTCTTTTTCTTTCTTTTTTTTTTTTTTTTTTTTTTTTTTTAAGAAGAGGAAATAATGCTATTTTCTAACAATGACTCCAATATATTTAAACTCAGAAAATTGGTATAAATATTGTTATTCGTAATTAGTGGCGTTCAATCTCCCATCTGAATCGGGAACCCAGGCAAATATGCTTTTCGACTAAAATCTCTAGGGAAAAAAGTCTACAAAACATGTTATCCTACACATGATGACTGCAAGAAATTTTATGGATAATTGTTAGATTTTTTTAGTAAAATTTAAATACAACGCGGATTCAAATATAATGAAATAAATAATTACTTAAGTTAGTATAATTTAACCTCCATTGCCTACTATAAATATTTCCATTTTAGCATGAGATAATTTACGAAATTAAAAAATACGTAGTGCAGTACTCTTCATTACATTTTCGATGCCAAACGTGGTAATTTTTTCCTTTTTACGTATTACATTAAAACATTCACCATAGAAATTTTAATTTTTTATTTATTAGATACGCTTTATAAGAAAAAAAAAAATCCTTGTCGAAGAAATTTAAAATAAACAATTTATATATAATAATTCGCTTTTTAAAATTCCATTTTCTGTAAGCAATTTTGTGTAAGTTATTTAAAAAAAATTAATTGTCCATAGCCATTTAAAACATTTTTGGTGCAGCACGCGAACTGCTTTATATCTATATGTTTTTAAAAATAATTGTATCTTGTTCATGATAGCTTGATGACACTTGTAAAAAGTAAAATATAAAAATATATACATATGAAATATGAAATTTTATTCTTTTTTAATACAAATTAAAACATATTTATGTCTTCCTAAATATGCATGCTGTATGTGTAATATATCGTATGAATTTTGCATTTAGAGAACACTTAACACAAATTATAAATATGCTAACTGTTGTGTGCTACTCAAAACATCTAAAAGCATGATATTATTAGGGGTAAAACTCAAGACAATTGCTTGTAATAAAACCTATGCGTACCTGTTTTCTCTAATAATAAGTCTGTGTGTATGTTTGTGTGAGGTAGAGGGGAAAAAAAAGAGTTTGAGGGGAAAACAAGAGAGAATGAAAGAAAAATAGACAGAGAAATAAATAGAGAAACAGAGAAAGATGGTTATGTAACATTATTTTATTTTTACATGCATTATTAATAGCAAAATAAATTTAAAAACTAAAACTACATCAATGGGATTTTTTAATAAGATTCTGTTATTTACTTGAAATTGTTATAGAACTAATTAAAAAAAAAAAAAAAAAAATACCAATCGAACGTAATTATTCTAAAATCACATTATTTTTTTTAAATTACAAATTACAGATAAAAAGATAATTCTTTCATAACACTTATTGAGAAATAATAAATAGATTTCTTATATTGGTATATTTTCGTTTCCACAAAATTATAATAAAGTATATAAACTGCATATTATACAGATAAATATTTATTGTTCATAATTTTTATATTTATTGTCATTTTACATTCTGAAATAATAATTTGTAGGTAAGCGCAAATTCGTTATATTTATGCACTTACACCTTGTATGCACATTCAGTTTATGATTATAATATAAATAAAAGACATTATTTTATATTAACACTAGACAATGAAGGCATTTGATATGTAGTTAGTCCTATACATTTATTTTCGGTTGATAGAATACGAACTTATAAAAGATTATGTATATATTCTTTAGAAAAGACTTTGACTTAAATGATTTTTATCTACATGAAACATACTTTTTTTTTTTCCAACTTATATTATTTTAAAATTAAACGTTAATTATTTAATAGCTATAATGTTTTAGCTATAGTTATACAGGTACGAAGCTAGAGAATAAATAATTCTGAAATAATATTTTCGAAAATTGAAAGTAGTTTTTGACTATTGTATGCAAAATAACTTTTTTTTTCTCCTTCAAAACAACAACAACAACTAATAATAACAACAATAATAAAGCAGTAAGAAGAAACGAAATTAAACGTTATTTATGACAATATTCTTTTCTTATCTATCAAAAATATTTCTTCTGTTACTTTTTTTTTTTTTTTTTTCAATAATAATTATTTACCGATGCTAAATACTTGTGTTAGTTTAGGATGCTTTTATTTACTGATTAATTCAAACCTCACTATGTTTAAAAAGAATAAGTTAAATATCGATTTAAAAGTAGTTTTAAAAAATCTAAAATAATAATAATAATAATAATAGGTAAGTACTGTTGAGAAAGAAAATTATATATTATGAGTCATTCAAGTTACTCTAATAGGAAAGTATTCAAATAAGTGCGCTTGTGGGTTAAGTGTATCAAAATAGCATTTCATCTTACAGATAATTTAATTTAGGTATTTTAAAATTGAGATTTTTGTTTCCTTATATAGTTTTTAAAAATATTATTCGGTAAATTGACGTCATTCATATATTATAGAAATTAAATTCTAGGAAGTTAAAAAAAAAATCAACTGCTATTTATATAATCAGTTAATAAATTATTATTATTATTATTATTATTTTATATATATATATATATATATATATATATATATATATATATATATATATATATATAATTTAGCTTATGTTTTTATTAGGAGTTTGAAATACGTTAATTTATACCTTGAATATTTATATAATTTTCATGTAATTCTCTTTCACAAAACACATGCTAAAAAGTAAAACATGTATGTATATATAGGTTTTTTTTTTCTGAAACTCAATAAGGGAATAGAAACACAGCAAAATTCCGTTAAGAATTTGTAATATGAGACAAAATGGTCGATAGATATCATTAAAAAACATTTCACATAGGTATGAAATCACGGACAAAGTGCGCTTTTCCTTTCTGTTATATGAGCGGCCAGGAAGTAAACTTTTTGTTGTTGGTTTGTCTGCAATGACTCCACGTAAATAAGCTGCAAAACATCATTTATTAGTATGGAGATAGAACCTGTTTTAAGCATCCCTATTTTATAATCATGTTTCCTCAAATAAAGCAAAACTGCTGGTCAATGCAAAATAACCAACACCTGTTCCTCACTCATCAGAAGATGTGCCATATCACGCTAATGATCAATTTATTCGTACCTGGAGGATTTACAATGCCTGTTATTGTGATATTGAACTCGCTAAAACAGTAGTAAATTTTATTTAGCTATCTTGTTCGACATTATTTTCAAAGCTTTGTAAAATTTTATTATGAACATGCATAATATAATTATTATTATTTTTCAGAAGGATATTTAATACGGGTTTCAGTAGACTGTTACGAATTTTAGGTATTATTTATCTGCTAAAATATTACAGAAACGAACGTTAGTTTTAGTTTTATACATTGTAATCAAATAATTAATTGTGTTTTGCTTTTTGCCTATAAGGTCTTTCCGCAAATATACTTCATATTTTAGGAATAGAAAATGTTTATTAAATGATTAGAAGTAAATGAAAAATAATCATTTATAAAATATCCGGCAATAATTATGCAAAAAGTGCATGTATGAATTGTGAGAAGTAGAGGGAAAAGTAGTGAAATTGTGAAAAGTAGAGGGAATTTTAATTTTTCAAAGGTGCCATTGGTTCAAAGATCACTGTGAAATGTTTTCTCAAAATGAAGAATTCTAGAAAAGGTTTTTTGCTTTCTATTAAACATTTAGTGGCAATTTAATACAAAGAGAAAAATGTGGCAATATTATTTAGTAAAATAGAATACGTAAAATGTTAATTGGGTATATGACTGTTTTTTTCTAAGCAATTAGAAATCGAATTTAATAGCAAGAAACACATTCCTTAGTTGTTAAATTATGTTTTGTAAATAAAAACAAAAGAAACTTTATAAAAATAAATTAACAATATATTTTAATGTTTTTGAAAACTCCTCTTCCAAGTAGATAGGTGTAGGGCGAGTAACATTTTTAATGTAGAAATGTTCATTAGCAAATTAGTATTTCTTTGCCATAATTTTTCTCGTAAAAATATTATCTTAAAAAAAAAAAAAAAAAAAAACTCTAAATAAATTATGATGATTGAACTTAACAATTTAGAAAGACACCGTTAAATTTTCAAAGAAAACGTATAATTTAACAAAAGAGTGTAATTTTGAATTCTTTTTCTTAGGACACTGATCTGATTAAACATTTTTATAATAGCTACTGGGGAAAAATCGGAAGTTTATAGTCATATGTGAGTGTAACTATAACTTTTATTATTATATTTAATTTTGAAGAGTAAGTTGAGAACTGACAAAATTTTGTTTGAATGAAAAATGTAGTGCATTGAAAGAAATACAAGCATCAGAAAGTATAATGGTTTTGCATTTAATGGTAACTAGTAGAAGGTACAACCCAAGTAATATTTTTTACACTAATTTTCTTTATTGAGTAAAAATATCATAAGTTTCTAGCCACAAGTACAATTACTATTTTAATTGTGATAATTCATTAATTTAGTAGAAAAAACTTAGAATTGGTATAAATTTGTTTGAATGAAAAATAAATATCAAAATGCAAAATGATTCCCATTTAAAGTGATCATTTGAAGAAACATCTCTAACATTCTTCCTCACACTAACTTTTAAAAAACAAGAATATTCCTTGTTGCTCATATTTAAATCATGCTGAGCTTCTGATTCACATGAAAGTCTCTTATAAACATTTTTCAAGAACTCAGATAACAAGATATGAGAGAAAATACAGTACCTGAATAATGTACTAAAAAAAGTATAGTGATCGATCAGTTTCTCACAGTTATTTCCTGGTTCTTTTTTTTTCTTAAAAGGTTGAAGTATATCTCACCCCACTTCCGATATTACCCCTTTGAGGAGGTAAAATCTTTCTTAAGGGAAAGGTGTGTGCACCTTCACCTGTCGAAGAATTTTCTTAAACTTACTTCCTAATAAGGTCGTTGCCCGAGATTGAACCTTACCAAATTTAACTTGATATTTTTCGAAAGCGCAGGTATTCACTATGAATAATAATAATTATTATTATAAACAAAAATTGTAATATTTAAATATTTAGAATGTATGAAATTTTATCAATTAACTCCAGACATTTTCCCCCCTTAACTAAGATAGATTAATATGTAGACTTTTATAACTATATAAAATGATAAGGAAAGTACGGTAATTTTTTATTTACAACAAGTAGTTTAGAGAGTTAAGTTTATGCTTAGTAATAATATAATCTTAAATATTGTGTATGTCATTCAAAAAATTAAAATTTTTAAATACAAGAAGTTTTTTTAAATCATTCTTTGTTTAAACATTTTTATATATTTTTATCCGTCTCAATTAAAATGTTTTAATTAATTATAAGAATTTAGCTATTTAATATTATTAATTTTATTTATAATATATGTAAAAACAATGTAACTTAAACAACAGCGGTCATATAATGTGGGCAAATAAAATAAACAATAATATATAAATGGATTACAATCATATTCAGATATTATGTCAAAATTTTAGTTAATTACTATGAGTTACTACGAAAACTGGCAAAAAGTTTATCTCATTTAATATTGAAAACATTTATCCTCATACATATCGATTCGATTGGATAATTTTCTGAAATAATACAATCTCATAAACGGAATAAAATTTCCTAAAACATAGAATCGTACCATCTTTGAATGTTTTAGAAGTCAATCATTATATATACGAAAAATTCTAGCTCTTAAGATTTTACAGAATATATCGGCTTCATATTACGTTTACTACGGTACCTCCTTTTCATATTTTCTTTTTATAGACATTTGCTCAGGTTTCTTTTTTTTTTTTTTTAACAACTTAGTTAATTTATAGGTACTTTGCACAGAGAATTAGTGTAGCTTTTGAATTATTATACAAAGAAGGATAGGGTGAACGTGTGTGTGTATATCTATGGGTATTTCTGAAAAATTTATTCAGTAACAAGAAAAACTCAAGAGAAATGTAGTTATATATATATGTGTGTGTGTGTGTGTGTGTGTTTGTGTGTATTTAATACAAGAAATGAATATGTATAGGTTCATTCCATATGAATTCAAGGAAGTGTATTGCTCGGCTGTTTTTGTTTCTATTGATACTTGTGTCCCTTATAGGCACATATAAGAGAAATTCAAAACAACTTTTATTTTTTCTCTACTATTAACCTGAAATTTTATAAAGGTCATCAAAAGTTGTTCACCTGATCAAAAAATATGATTATTAGACCTTTATATTTTGGCATAAATCTCTTTGAATTAAATTTATGACTGCTAATTTCAAATATTAGTATCAAAGTATATAATGTAAAAGTGTCTCACGTTTAGTTATACTGTAGTAACTTAATAACTAAAGAAATTACAATAGGTTAAAGTTCATGGTCAAATGTAAAATTTTTGTTAATTTCGATAGTGAATAACACTTCTAGGGAAATAAACACAAAATAAAATACGACACAAATTAATCTCTGGAATCACACTAATGAAAAAATTTAATTGTAATTCTGTGGTTTTTAACCCTTTACAGTTTATAGGCCCCCCGAAATGTCAGAAAAATGGCAAAAATCACATTTTAAGACCCAAAAGAATAAACCAAAAGGGGATGAAATTAAAAAAAAAATCCTTGCTAATTTATTAATCTTTTAAAGTACTATGTATACTGTGTGTATTGTTTTGTGGTTTTGAGTTAAAAAAATACTTATAAATGTTTAAATGTTTACAAAAAAGTAAAAAAAAATGAGCAAAAGTTTTTATTATTTTATAATAATTTCATTTAAGTAATTTTGCAATATTATAAAGCACATTTTAGCAAAACAAATTTAATCACAAAACAATACACACGGTATACATTATACTTAAAAAAATTAATAAATTGGCATTTTTTTTTTTTTTTCATTCCTTTTTGGTTTATGGAGATTTTAAAATGTCATTTGTGTCATTTTTCTGACATTTCGGGGACCTGTAAACTAACTGTAAAGAGTTAAAAACCACACAATTACAGTAAAATTTTCCTATTAGTGTGATTTCAGTGATTCATTTTTGTCATATTTTATTTTGTGGTTTTGTTCCATAGAAGAGATATTCACGATCGAAATTGGCAAAAACTTTATGCTTGACCTTGGAATTTGACCTATTGAAATTATTTTAGTTATTACGTTACAGCAGTATAGCTAAGCATGGAAACCTTATGCTCTTGATACTAATATTTAAAATTAGCATTCCAATTTCATTCAAAGAGATTTCTACCAAAATATGAAGGCCTAATAATCCCATTTTTGCCCAAAAGAACAACTTTTGGTGACCTGTATAAAATCCCAGGTGAATAATAGAGAAAAAGAAAATAAATAAAAGTTGTTTTGAACATTTCTCATACGTGCCTATAAGGGAAACCAGTATTAAAAGACACAAAAGGTAGTCGAACAACACGCTTCCTTGAATTTATATGGAATGACTGTATATTTAATGTAAGAACCGAAAACTATGTGAAAGAAAAAGGAAAAATCATGCGGTACGCATTGATTATTAATACTTTCCAAATGTACGTAATTGTTGTATCGTATATCTTTCAATGCTCTTTGCCTACGTAATCACATAACGGACAGGCAGTAGTTCTGAAAGGCCTACACATAGATTAACTGAATTCCTAATAATTCTTAAACATTATTAGAAAGTGTTAAAAAGGCTTAACAGAAAAGAAAATGTAACCTTTTTATTCTAATTCCCTAACGGCACACTTTCGCCAAATGACATCCTTTAGATATCCAGTGGATAAAAAGATATCCCAGGGACATCCTTAAGATGTAAATCCTTAAGTGTGGACATCCTTTTCTTATATACATATGACTCAGTATTCACTTTTCTTTATTGACATGAAATTCGTATCCTCAAAAATGAGTTATATATTTTATAGAAGTAATATTTTGAATCATCGATAAGTGAAATATATTTTAATTACCTTTAAAAATATAGAAATAATAATGAATTATATTTTCTTGTGAGATTTAAGCATGCATAATAAGGCGGAATTTTTTTTATAAGTTTAAGATTCTTGTTTAAATAGCCGATGGCTGTGACATCACCTCTAAATTCTGCAGAGAAAAAAAAATCACATAGACAGTTCTTAACCAAAGTGTGTGATTTATTTTGCAATAAATGCCTATATACATAGTAATATTGTACTTATTTTCTAAAACTTGAATAGCATTATTTAAATTTTAATGGCATATTTCAGATAGTTATGCTACTAAAACAAAAGATATATTTTCAAAAGAAATTTTTTATCAAAAGCTAAGCAAAACTAGATTATTAAAAAATTAACCAATCTTTCTTAAAGGAAAAAAATCAAATATTTAAATTCAACCTTAAAAATTGTACAATTTTATTACTAAGTGTTTTGATATTAGGATAAGTATCCTTTAAATTAATTTAAGAATATATTGCTATATTCTTACTTTCAAAATATGAATTTATTTTACCATTATAAATACTTTTAAAGGAAAAAGTGTATGACTAATAATACGTATTTGAAAACAGAAATAAAAAGTTACATAATTATTGGAGAAAATGTAACTTTATCCCTGAATATTTGCTTTGCAATGTCAAAAAGTATAATAATTATACGACTTGTTCATATCAATATAAAAATTCTTTCTTTTACTATCTAAAAATAATCTGGTGTGTCACACACTCGAATTTCTCTTACCCTGCATACCAATACTATAAAGATAGATTGCAAATTAAGGCGTAAGATCAATAAGGAAAGATAATGAAGTTCAATCTGTTTTAAAAAATAATCTAAAGTAGGTTTAGGAAGAGGTTTTTTTTTTTTTTTTTTTTACATATAATTGTGTGTGAGGAGGTCTACAGCCTCCATCAACCCCCATTCAATAATAGTGTCTAAATTTATTTTTAAAAAATTTCAAGGCTCTCATAAATTTTCTTTCAACCTTCTCAACCCTAAACAATTTTTTAAGAGAACAGTCTACTTTTAATGGACTAAAAATGGGAAAATTAAAAACATTTCGATCAACTTTCAGAATTAAAAAAAGAAAAAAAAAAAAAAAAAAACAGAATGAATGCATGTACAAACAAAATTTCTTTTGTCTTAAATAGTATGACATTACTCTATTGATTAAAAATATTATTTTGGCTTACTTTAAAATAGAAAATTATTTCATTGCAGATTTTTCTTTTTTTAATTAAGGGCGCTTTCTTACTGCGTACAGGATATTTCAATTACAATTTCCTTTGCCCTTATAACTTTTGCATTAAATAAAACAAAACATTCAGCTTAAGAATCTGAACTGAAATATTTTAATTATTTAAATAATATGAAGTTTAATTAATAATTAAATATGAAATATGAAATCACCGTTAAAATTTTATAATTACACAATCGCATTTTTTTTTCTATTGAACAGAACTTTTTATTTTTAATTCCTTTTATTCATTATGCCAAAATGTATGGTTAAGAAAAAGTTTAAGATCATATATATCTCAAATAGTTTTTGAAATATTATGCGTGCAATAAGAAAGCACTCTTGAATATTAATAATAATCTGTAGCAAAATAATTGTCTATTTAGAAGCATGCCAAAATAATATTTTTAATCCATAGAGTATATCATACTAGTGAACACAAAAGTTTTTTTTTTTGTACATGTGTTCACTCTTTTTAACATTTTCTAACAAGATTGTAGAGTGTTAATGACATCAGTTTGTCTGTCTGTCCGCTCTGTAACTCCCGAAAATATTCATGGAAATTCTTGAAACTGATATAGGTTATTCAAGTTCACTATCGGATGTTCCCTATTTAAAATGGAGTAAATACCTCTACTGGTTTGTGTACAGGGGCACACGAAAGTATTCCAAAATAATGTGTTCTCTGAGAGGTATTTTTATAAACCATATTTTAATATCTTTACTTTGCACAAATCTTAATGTAATTGATGTTATTCAAGTTCACTACCGGATATTTTCTATTGAAAATGGAATAAATACCACCACTGCCAATCTATGAGAAATATTTCTATAAAACTAATTTTAATATCTTTACTTTGCAGGAAGCTTAATGAAATTGAAATATGTTATTTGTTCGCACAATATTATGCTTTCCATAGAATGTAGTATGATTAGCATTAGATTTTTAGGGCCACACAAAAATATTCAGTTACATTGAAGGCTTTTATCGGAAATTTGCTGGAAATGGATTTTCGTTTACATTAAGCGTTTTAACACTTTCTAATAATTTTTAAGTGTAAATATGATTCCAGTTAGTGTATCTGTCTGTCCGACTCTCCATCTGTCTATCTATCCGTCTCTCTGCCCCCAGCGTTCGTAAATATTGTCAAAAAAAAAAAAAAAGATATATGTTATTCAAGTTTACTATGGAGTGTTCGCTATCTAAAATGGCTTTAACAGTTCCTGTAAAACCTCTTTGTGTACAGATACATCCCAAAATGACAATATATTCTGTTTTATGGGAGACATTTTTATAAATCTTATTTAAATAACTTTCTACTGTAAAAGTCATAAAGAAACTGACTTTTATTGTTAATATGCTAAAATTATATTTTGTAGTTAACCTTCAGATTTACGGGGTTACACTGAAATATTCAGACATATTAAGGGCTACGATTAGAATTTAAAGGTTACATTTTCTTTTGCGTTAAGTATTTTTAATACCTTCCAACAATGTTTAAAATTGATTTTAAATTCATTTAGTCTGTCCGTATGCTTTTCAGTCCTTCTGTCTTTCTGTTCTATTATAAACTATAGGCTGAAAGCAGATCGAAATTTTTTTCATTTTCCCGTTTTTAAAAGTAGACAGTCCTGTTGAGAAAGCAACCTAATACGAACTTCAAAATACCAAATTTAATTTTATTGCAATTATTTCTTTTTATTTTATGCCGATAAAAGATATACGTACTGATCAACCGCTAAAAATTACATTTTCGTATCAGGATGCCTGAAAACGTGATATTATTCAAAAACAGAAATTGAAAATAGGAGTTAAAAACATACTCTGTTTACACTATGGGTATGAAAAATTAATTTTCCTTCCTGAGCAGCATTCGTCGACATAGTAAAATGTAGCAAAGCACTTGCATCAAGTACATACAATTAAAAGAACGTTCAGCTTAATTTTGACTAGCCCTGTATATTGTCAATAAACTATATGCATATCACATTGTGTAATTAAATTTAGTTTTGTATGAGAAACATCTGACACAAAATGAAATACACTTCCCTGAATTTTCAGGAATAGCCCCAATATAACCAAATACTTTGGTTAACTCTAAAAACGAATGGTGAATGGTTTCCATACCACAATCTACATAAAACATACTTTTATGCATATAAAAATATGTTATTTCCATTTTTCTTATAGCAGTCTACAGTTTTCATATTGCACTTATTAGAAATTTCCCCCATAGACACAATGTAATTTAATTCTCTTGGATGTCTCTGTATGCGAAACATTTTCTTAATCTCAACAGAGCATTTATTATACCATCGCTATATGATACAGATTTTGAAAACCGAATTTGGACTTTCTGCTACTATTTGTTGTTGAAATATGCTGATAATAGTCTCATACACAGACCGACCGCTAAAAATATGATTTTGGATTCAAGTGATCTTAAACCGAGTAAATGTAAAAACCGAAATTTCGAAAACTTGATCCAAAAACAATACATTCTCTGTCTTATTTACCAGTAAGAGAAAGTTAAAAGTATCTAAAATTTTCACGACCATAACAATTATTCTAACGCTATTAAGAATTTAGTATATCCGTATTTGCTAAAAGAATGAACAGTTATCGATGTTTGATGACAGCATTATAAATCATGACAATTGTATGAATTTAAGGAAATTTTTAATATTTAAACAAATGAGCATCATGGCATCTATAGTGGATAAAGCATAAGATATAAAATATGACAATAATTGTAGTTATTCATATTTTTAAATTAAAAAAAAAATATATGTATAAATAAAAGTCTATCTTAACAAAAAAAAAAAAAAAAAAGAAAGAAAGAAAGTGTTTATTAAAATTAGTGGTGTAACTGAACTTACTGAACTTGAACATCAGCTATTTAAACTACTTGGTAATCATAAAACGTACTATAATGTTAAAATATTAAATTTTAAACAGAAAAGTAAACTGAAACTTTCATATAATTAAAATATTACTTTTTAACTATTTAATACGGCTTTTTTTGTAAATTATATAGAGACAAACTTCGCATAAGTCCGTAAAGATACGTTTAAAATAAAATTGATTTCTAAGTGATCACGTGTATTTTTATTTCCTTTAATGTACAATAATTTTCTGACATAGGGAACTGGAGTCGTCATTATCGTGCATGTTGTAGCTGTATAGAATTAAATCTTAAAGGGGTTTCACTATATATAAACCAGTTACATAATATTAATTAACCCAAAAAACATTGAGGCCATTTTCAGGGAGACCCTTCATTGGTGTGTGGGAAAAACAGTAAGATATTTCAAGATGCAAAAAGTAGCTTTGGCCTCTTATATTATACCGAGAGAAAAAAATCTTTAACCGCCAAAGCCCAAAATGACAAATGAAAAATTACACTATCTATATCGTACCTAAATACTTGGACACTTTCGAATTTAAACGTTTTGCCAAATGTCTAAAAAATTTCTATAGAAATCATCTTGAAACTTTATAGTAGTGCAAAGCACATGTTACACCTCATATATTTTAGCAAAATTTGTGTCCTGAAGAGGGACCAGAAAAAAAATTGGAGTACCCTGCAAAAAGTAAGGCATGAAATGCATTTTGATTGTAGCATGCGATTAAGAGAATTTTTTTCATTATCTGTATAAATTTGTATGAAGCGACCACATTTATTCTAATAGATATAACGGTTCTTTCAAAAAAATTGCAGAAAAAAAAAAAAAAAAAAAACACTTTTTAAGTTATACCACGTAGGGTATTAAACCCAGTGTAAAGACATTTTTAGAAAATTTGGCGTACTACGTTAGACACAGAATACTGCAATCAGAATGCAAAAATGTTAAATATCTTTAAAAATATGAGCATTTTTACTAAATAATTTTTAACTGCGCATGCTCTAGCTTTTAAAAATTTTCATTTGCATAATTTAATACCCAAAAGTACTGAGCAACTTATATGAAAACCCCAAACAAATATCGTGTAAATACAAAAAGTTATGAGATAAAATGAACAGAATTTCAGTTCTCTCAGAATAAAAGCTAAACTATAAGGGGCTTTACCCACATTTTTATTTTCGTTCAACCAATGCCCAATGGTAATACGGAGTTCACTAATTGTAAATAAATATAGATAAAAACCCTTATCATCCTCTTTTTTTTTTTTTTTTTTTTTTTTAGAAGAATTGAAATTTTGTTCATTGTATCTCTCATAACTCCTTGAATTTGCCCGTTCTTTGTTTGGGGATTTCGTATAAGTTGCTCAATACTTTTAGCTATTAAATTATGCAAATGAAATTTTTAAAAGCTAACGCATGCTTAGTTAAAATTTATTTAGTAAAAATGCTCATATTTTGCAAGACATTTTGCATTTTTGCATTCTGATTGCAATATGCTGTGTCTAATGTAGTATGCCAAACTTCCTAAAAATGGATTTGCACTGGGTCTAATACCCTACGTGTTCTAATTTTTAAAAAGTGGATTTTTTTCTTCAATGTTTTAAGAAAACCGCTATATTACGATGAATATTTTGGTAGCCTCAAAAAAATTTATACAGATAATAAGACAATCATCATAATCACATGCTACAGCCAAAACGTATTCAAAACATTACTTTTTACAGGGTGATTCAAAACATTTTGATTTTTGATTAATTTTTTACTGGTGCCATTTTCCTCTTCAGGACGCAACTTTTGCAGAAATATTTGATGTTTAACATGTTCTTTACACTATCAAAGTTTCAAGATGACTCCTAAAAAACTTTTCTAGATACAATTTGACAAAACGTGTAAATTCGAAAGTGTTCAAATACTTATTTGTAGATAGTGTGTTTAAATACAAAGAAAAATTACAAAAGTACACAATAATATATATAGAAATATAAAAACTTATAAAAATGTTTTAAAAACCGCTTACCAAAAACGACAAATTTGCAGGAATACAAAACACTAAGATACTTAGAATGAAAAACATTTACTATATTTTAAAAGTTACGGATAACAGTGATAATATAAGAATGATAGCCAGCTGATTTTGCGGTGTCGGACAAATTGCGAAGTGCAACTTTAAGACTATTGATGTTTTTTCATATTCTTTTAATCCTAGTAATTTGGCTGTTGTCTATATTCACTATATATATACATATATACAAAAGAATGTGAAGACTTTTTTTTTTTTTTTTTTTTTTTTACGTTTCATCAAATATTTTGAAAAATGCTTAACGTGTTCTTGAAGTTTGAGAGCAAAGAAAAAATGTCCTACCTCATATTTTTCAGCAAAGATTTTGTCAAGAAAGCCCTTAGGGGGCGAACAACAAATCCAAGAAAATAAAAAGTATTTGTGAAAACCCTGTAAATGGAAAGGCTTCTATTGATCTGCAAATTTTAGGTATGATTATAAATGTTATATTTTATACGTGTATTGAGTTTTTTGAGGATATCTTGAATATTTAAGGAGATATTAATATTTTATTAAAAATATAAAAATTTTTTGCAACTTTTTACTTTATAACCCCAAAGGTTTTTCTTCAAATTTCATGAAACTTTCGGAAAACATGACAACATATGCCTAAATCATTATACTATTATTGTTTAAAACAAATATAATTAATATTCAAAGTGATATGAACAGTTGTAGTAAATAATTTATTACTGCGTATGCATGGACTGTAGCAAAAAAAAAAAAAAAAAAAATTAAATTAAATTAAATTAAATAATAATAATAAAAAAAAAAAATTACATAATTTAATACTCAACTATATAGAGCAACTTTTATTTAAAAAAAAAATCCAGTTGAGTATCACAAAAATTCGTAGAGATATCGGTGATTAAATGAGTTTTTTTTTTTTTTTTTTTTTACCTAAAAAGTTTTTTATGATAAGAGGTTATATTTAAATTTGTATCGGAAAAAAAATTTAATTTTTCTTTTCAAACAATTCATTTTTCCTTTTTTTTAATAGGTATGTAGTACATAACTATATATATATATATATATATATATATAAAATGAATTGCAATTATTGTAAAGTTTCATCGTGTAACATAGTTTTTTTTTTTTTTTTCTGATACAAATTTTCATTTGTGAATGACCCCTTATCGTAAGGACGTTTTTAGAAAGTCTCTAAAAACAGCTCAGTTAATCACCGATATCTCTATGAATTTTTGTGATATTCAACTAGATTTTTTTTTATAAGGTGCTATATACAGTTGGGTACCAAATTATGTCAAAGTTTTTTTTTTTGCTATAGTCCGCACATGAGCAGTAATAAATTATTCCCTATATGTGAACGTATCTCATTGAATACTAAATATACTACTTATTTTAAACTATAGTATAATGATTTAGGTATACGTTTTCATGTTTACAGAAAATTTTATTTGAAGAAAAACCTTTGGAGTTATAAAGTAAAAACTTGTGAAAAATTATTGCATTTTTATATTAAATATTTATAAATTCTTAAATATTCAAGATATCCTCACAAAACTCTACACACGTATAAAATATAACATTTATAACAATATCTAAAGTTTGCAGATCAATCGAAGCTTTTCTATATACAGAGTTATCACAAATACTTTTCATTTTATGGGATTTGTTGTTCGTTCTCTAAGTGCCTTCGTAACAAAATCTTTGCTGAAAAATGTGAGGAAAAACACGTTTTCCTTATTCCTAAAATTAAAGAAAAACACGTTAAGTATTTTTCAAGATATTTGAAAAAATGTAAAAAAGCGAAAATGTTCACATTAATTTGTCCAACATCTGTACATATATATATGTTTCAAGATTGTAAAATGCAAGATGAACAAAATATCAATTACCAAATTTATCCATAAAAGCTAAAATAGATTTAACCAGGAATATTTAAAAGAAACATCTATATGTATGAAAAAACTTTTCAAACATTTCTCAGGAAAAAATGGAATATCACATGACGAAATGGAACATTAAAGAATAATGCAGTGATTTAAAAATTTACAATAAAAATAAAGTTTATATGCACATATATATAATATATATATCCATTTTTAATCATTGTAAAAACACTAATTTAAATTAGAATAACTAGAATAAAAAAAAGTTTAACGAATTGGAAAGTATAACGTAAAATAAAAATGTAATGTAATGGAAATAAATTACCTTGAATTTGGAGACTCTAGTGAACCCATACAAACATCTGGTTCCTGTTATAAAATTGAATTTAAGGCAAAACCTTGTATATTAAACCTAATACTTTAATTCCAGAAAAACAAACGTCTTTTGAAATTATGACTATATTAAAAAGGTACCATAGTGGAAAAAAAAAATTTCTTCCACGGTTAAAAACAAGTGTCCTCGTTATTTTTTTAAAGCTTTTTTTTTTCTTTTTTTACTACACATCTAGAAATGTAACAACATTAAAAATAAAAGTAATAAGTTTTTCAAAAATATTTTTCTACTGTGCAATTATATCTACATAATAAGCTACCCTGTTTTAAAATGAAAGCTTAGAATGACTTAATAGTAAAAATAAATTTTACTAACGAACATATAATTCCTATAAAAATGAATAAAATACTTTTGCACATGTTTAATAATATATGAAAACTGAAATATATTCTTCATTCATTTGAAAGTTTTCAAGGTATGAAATCTTCAACCCACCAATCAGTAAGTGACATTATGAAATGTTCTTATCTAGGATCAATTTATTTCTATCGAAAACTATAGAATATAATGAATAATAATATTAAGAAAAATAATAGTCCTTGTATATATATATACACCCTGCGACAAAAAGATAGGTACAAAGGGTTTTTTCTTTAACTTTTCATGAAATAACATTATGTAAATTGTGCTTATCATTTGTTATTATCATAAAATAACACTATTCCTGGACTATTTTTTGTTTTAAGACTAATTTAGAAAAAATTTAAGACTAAAATTTTTCTAATTTAAGACTACACACCGCGACAAATAGATAGGAACAAAGTTTTTTTTTTTTTTTTTTTTGAATATGAATATTTTGAATATGATTCAAATATCTAATATGTTTTTGATATGATAATATTATGTTATGATAATAAATGATCAGCACAATTTAGATAATGTCATTTCATGAAAAATTTTAAAAATACCCTTTGTTCCTATCTTTTTGTCGCGGAGTGTAGTCTTAAATTAGAAAAACTTTAGTCTTAAAACTTTCTAAATTAGTCTTAAAGCAAAAATTAGTCCGGGAATAGTGTTATTTTATAATAAGAATAAATGATAAGCACAATTTCGATAATGTTATTTTTATGAAAAGTCAATGAAAAAACCCTTTGTACCTATCTGCTTGTCGCGGGGTATATATATATATATATATATACATATATACATTGCAATGTCGTAATATTGTTAAAAGAATTAAAAATAAATAAATAAATTAAAAATAAAATAAAATAAATAGAAGTATATATTAAACTTATTCCTGTGTTATACGATTGCTAAAAGAATAATAAGAAAAGAAAAAAAATATTAAAGTTATTTTATAATTACATATTGTTAAAATAAACTCGAAAAAAATAATATATATAGAGAGAAATGGTATGCAAAGGAACAAAGCTGAACCAAATCGATACATTTTTCAATAAATTTAAATATTATCTTTTCGTGCATGATACCCTTACTGAGAAATTTTTATAAAGTTTCTTCCAAAACTATTAACTACAGCCTAAATAATTCAAAATGCACATAAATCATTTCCTTTTCTTTAAAAATAATTAAATGAAAAAGATTTTTGTTATGACTTTCATCATATACCCATCATATTAAAACAAAAGTAAAAATTAAAAAAAAAGTTCAAGTTTAGTATTTTGAGATAATAGCATATGCAAATTTTGATAAAATATTTTTAAAAATGTGTAAATTAGTTTGAAAGCTATCTTGCACGCAATCTAGTAATCGACATTGTGAGGAAAATGATTTAAAATATTTTCTTTCAATAGTTAGTGTGAAACATTTAATTATATTTTAAGATGAAATAAATGTTTTTAATTAAAATTATTCAACAATATAGAAGAATTAAGCATCTTTAACGCATTTCGTTTTTAAAAGTTAGTCTTTTACCATGTTTAAAATGATAAATTTATAAGCAGACTAAATTTTAATTACCTAATGCTTTATTTATTTTTTATTGTAATATGCAGGATTTACAACATTTAATGTCTTTCAACGGCTTAAACGATTATTAAATATATCAATTCTTTTTAAAGAAGTTTTTACAAAATTCTGTTTCCTCTTAATACGTTTTCCTATGTAAAATTATACTCTTATTTAAAAGTAAGTTATTTCTTAAAACGGTGTAGTACACTACAATGTCTGGATACTGTAAAACAGATAAATATCTGTTAAATCATTGAACAAAATTATTCAAAATTATTCGGTAGAAATACTGCCAAATTTTTAAAACAGTTTCAGGTGATGCAGATGCCTAGTTACCTTCCGCTCGCCTAGCTATCGAATTTTTGGGTAATCTAAAATGCCAAGCCTAGCAACCTAAGTACGTTATACGTATTTTTATAAATAAAAAAATAAAAGGTGTTCTAGTTTAATAACTTACAGAAAGTCTTAAACGACTGAACAGTTTTATTGTTTACAGTTGCCACCGCCTATTGTTCATAACAATATAAAAGTAATAAAATATCTTTTGAAAATTTCTAAATATTTCTAACATATTTATATACATTTTTAAACTATCACAAAGAATTTAAAACATTTAATTAGTTTAATATTTTCGCCAAATTTATAGATTGATTTAAAATGCAACGTTTGAAGTTATAAAAGTTGGAAACAATTCATCCAAAAACTATTTTTTCAGAAAACATTTAATAAACTTTTGGTCTTCTCGACCTGACAGGTTTTGAGTCTCAATTAAGTTATGGAAGTCCATAATGATTCGGAATCTACTTTAAGCAGAAAGGTACTGGTCTAATCAATTCTAGTGTAAAAAAAAAAATTACCACAGAAAGAAAATCATGTAAAAAAACCCCCTCTGTCTTAAATTCGATAAAAAAAAAAAGAATGGCAAACTTCAAAAAGCATTATTTATATCGTTTATACTGAAAGAACTTTAGACATATCTTTGTGTTCTTTATTAAAGCAATGTAAATTTACTTTTAGTTTATAACGTGTGAAATTTTAATCACAGGAGACAAAAAATTCAAAAGTATTTTTCCAAGTCTGTATAGTTACTTGTATCGACGCTTTTTCTTATTAATGACTATAATTCAACCTAGCTCTAGAAATTGAATGATCTAAAAGAACTCCTAGGTTATGATTTATTAGTTCATAAATATAAAATGGTACACAAAGGCTTAAAAAAAAAAAAAAAAAAAAAAAAAAAAAAAAAAAAAACATACAACTACACTCTTTTCACACATGTGTATCTCCATATGTTAACGTCAAGACATTTTAAACACAAACTGTTTGTATTTCTGTTATAATAATTCCTTTAAAGATTCCATTTAAAGAGTAATAGTTTAAAACTTTACTAATTAATTTAAATAAATAAATCGAAAAATGAGTCATCAGAACTAATTTAAATAAATCCACAAATGTATCAAAAAACTGATACTGAAAGATAAAAAAAAAATTAACTTAATATTATGAATATTAAAAATAACATTTTATTTCGCATCGAAATAATAAAAGATAAGGGCAGATACAGTATGAAAGTAACAACAGTCTGTAGCAATTTGAAAAAAGTTTTGGTACAGAACCTTGAAGTCGAAAAATCAACTATTAAAGATGTTTTCTAAACAATGAAAATTAGAGTTGTAAATTTGTTTTAAATAGCTGGTAAACTCTAAAGGTTTTTTTTTTAATCATTTACCTGTGTGTTCCCATGCTGGCATTAACCGTATTAAGGATATTTTCTATTTCAAAAAATATCGATGTATTAGTGGACATATGAGTTTGTTTTTGCTTATTAAATCAAATGCATAGAACATTTTTTTTTTTTTTTTTTTTTTTTTTTTACTTTCTGCATTCTCAGCATTTTCGAACTGAATTTAATATGTTTGAAAATCACTTAAACATTCCAAAAATAAATTATGTAGTGTTATTATTATTATTATTATTGTTATTTTATGAGTTTGTGTGTGTGAGAGAGAAACAAGTTTTTTTTTCTATTTGCCCATGATGGTGACTAGTAGTCAAGTTAAAAGAAAAATTATTTTGGCTGATTTTTGGTGTAGCAATTTCTAATGTTATTCAAAAGAATTTTGTGTCTATTTAAAAGAACACCTTTTTCAGTGAACATCTTATTAACTCTTGCTTAAAAAGGCAATCGAATTTTTAACTTATTTTCCTTGCTGGAGTATAAACGTTTTAAATCTCGGTTTTGTTTATTCTAAACGTAATATCATACAAATTAGAACTTTTAATAAAAAACTTTGGCACATGCGGCATTTTTTCTTGCTTTAATCAGAACTGAAATCTTGTATGCAGATTTTTTTTTTATTTACTTTTGATCCTAAGACAAGGAAGATTCTTGTGCATTTTCCAATTCGGTATGCAAATTGTATGCAAATAGGTGCTTCGATGTATGCAAATAGGGTGTACTGTTACTTTCTGTCACTCTGTATGCCAAATGTCAAATTATTTATAAAGTTTAAAGCCCAATTAGAAACTAGTACGAAGTTACAAATGAAATCAAATGCAAGATTAAAAATGCATAGAAAAACTAAATAAAAATAAAAGGATAAGAAATTCATTAAAAAAAAAATGAAGTAAAACTCACAGAATAAAAATCAACAAACATGAAATTTTTTTAAATAATCCGATAATCCACGAAACATATCTACGAAAGCCCCGAGAAAAAACTAATTACATGTAACTCTACATCCAGCTGCAAAAATGATAAAAAGACATAAAATATGAAAAAGATGATGCACAAGCCAACAAAATCAAACCTCAACAATGTTGTAAAATCATACGACAAGTAATAATTAATATGAGTAATGTACTGGGAGATTGGAAAGCTAACGGAAGAAAAGGAAATTCATGAAAATAAGAAGTTGATTTTAACAAGCAATATTAGCAAGTAGCAGCAATGCAAGTCATGTATTAGTAAATTTAGTTTTAATTAATTAATAAATAGCCAAATAAGGACATAATATTTTATGCAAAATATTGCATTTAATAATTAAAGTAAAATAATATATATAACGTGATAAAATGATACATATATTTATATTTATAATAACAAAAAAGAAGTATAATGGAAAATAAAAAGATAAATTGTCATAACAACCCATAAAACCGTAATAGATCACTAGTTAACTAAAATAAACTTATATATATATATATATATATATATGTGTGTGTGTGTGTGTGTGTGTGTATATATATATATTATTATTATTATTATTATTTTTGTTACAAAGCCCTATCCTTTGTAATCTTTTGATTTCCTTAATATTTTAATTTTTAATTATGATTGATCGCCCCCTATATTACTATGCGCAAAAGCTGCTGTAGAATGGAATCTTGCATTTTGTTCGTCACTTAAGACATGTGCGACCCTGATGTCTTAATTTTTTAGTTTTAAGCAATTTTTCAATTGTTTTCATTTTTATTATTCTTGCTAAAGTCTGATATGGATGGACATCTTTTGATTATTCTCAATTTCTCTTTTAAACTAGATTCATTTTGTTAAACTATGTTCGTTGTGGAAGGCCTACCTATCTGTGTTACGTGTTTGGGAAATAATATTTTAGTGTGTATTGTGGTATTTTTCTTTTTTTTTGTTTCATTTATTATCCTATCTTCTTAGCTTATGAACGAGCTTTGTTAAACACTTATATACAAACTGTTATATATATATATATATATATATATATATATATATATATATATATATATATATATGCATACATTTATGTATCTAACAGTGTACGCACACACACACATAATGAATCATAGAAAAAATATGTGCTAACATTTAAATTTAATTACAATAACTTTTATTTGAGTGTTGTTAGTATTATCATGTACCTAATAATTGCTAAATTTTATAACGTTATTAAATTATTCAATATATACATATGTGTGTGTGTGTGTAATATTTTCAAACATATCACAGAAATTAATAAGCAGTAATTAATTCATTAAAAGGTGAAAATATCTGACTAACTAGTAGAAAATTGTGTACGTAAAAAGATATGAGAAAAATATTATGCAATACCATTATATGCATTTATATATTCAAGTATAACAGGTAAAGAAATGGACATATTAACACATCAGAACGAAGACCACAGGAAATTATTATATCAGATAGTTAAAGTTTTTGCTCATAAAGCAAACAAATTTTACAATACTCATAATAATTAAACAAAAAGGGAAAAAAATGGCGCATGAAGCAGCTCCCAAAGAACAATGCATAATCACAGGGAGAACCTATATCGCAGGTATATAAAAATATTTATCCAGTTTCATATATAATGAGAGATGTAATATAAATTCCTTACAAATTCTTCCAAAAAATGCGTAGAAAAAATCGAAAACATGCGAGAATCCAGCAAACATCTAAATACAAGTACCAAGTCAGAAAGAATTCAGTATGTATTAACAATTATTTTTGAAACGTGTGGAGTTTGTAAACGTGTATAACAGTAATAAACCAGAAAATATAATGTAATAAGGAAATTAAATTAATAATTAGTTAATTACAAATGTGATATTTGTAAATGAGTATTATATAAAAAACTATAATAATTAAACTGTACTATGTTATATATTAGATTAATTTTATCAACAAAGAGAGAGATAATAGGATTGTGTACCGACATACACACCCTCACATGAACGTTTAAAATTAGCCTTTTAAAAGAAACATACAAGAACGACGTTGAAATTCATAACTAGATTTCGAGGTTTAAGAGAAATTAACTGGTACATTAAATTTTCAGTTTAACTAAACTTATTTTCTAAGGTAATAGATAAACTTTTATATTCACTTTATGAAATGTTATCATCATAAATGTATCATCAAAAAATATATAATTACTTTGATTTTACATTATCCTATTCGTACATACACATCTTACTGTTAATATATGTGTTTTCAATTCATTTTTTTTTTTTTTTTTTTTTTTTTTTCCGGTATATTAAAATTTTCTCCTAATTTTCATTTTTAACCGTAGTTTATTTAAATTTAATTGAAAAAAGATTTTATAAAAATGCTTAATTTATGTGCGTGTTTAAACATTTTGAAATAGATGAAACATTTAATAGAATATATATATATATATATGAAGAAGGGGGAATATCACTTACTGTTGATAGACTGAAATTAAACATGCTATCAGCAGCAATTATATGCAAATTTTATAAAACGACATATTTAAGTATTTTTACAGCAATTCTCATTTAATTTATTTTCTATTTTCATAAAATATGAAAATCGTCAAGAACCATTTTTTAAAAAGTAAACATGTTTGGAAAAATAGGATTAAACATTTCCTTTTAACGCATCGAACATTGTTGAAATGACCTGGATTCATTTACAGGATAAGTGTTTGTTTAATATTTGAGCAATGTTATCATGATTAAGAAATTTAAAAAAATGTTTTGTTGATAATCCTTTTCTAATATAATTCTTATAGCTTAAAATAATTGCGAGCTGTTGATTTTTATCTATTTACTTAAATTGTGGAAATGTGTATATAATGGATTTTTTTAAATGCTCCTGTACGAGCATTTTTACAGTAATTCGTATGCAAGAATTACATCAACACGCTTTAAACTGTGAGATGATAGAAAATTAAAAAAAGAATATTGATTCTCCTTATTGTACAACAAATTCTAAAGCAAGATAATGGCTAATTCTCAAGAATACAGTTAGCTGTGTATTTACTAATAAATTTTATTAATAAACATTACAGTATTTTAAAGAGGATTTTCATCAAAGGCATTAATTTTCGCGGCAAAATCATTTTTATATGCATTTAATGCAATAATGCAATTTTAAAGCAAAACATTCTTTTTTTTTTTTTTTTTTTTAATAAAAGCATATCTAAAATGACTTGCACCCTCTTCCTAAAGATTATATTTCGTTTAATTATTTCTTTGTAGTTTAAAAACTTAAGATATTCTGCTAATCTATGGACATGCTATCAATTAAATTATTAAGTTATATAATGTTTTAAATACAATCTAAAAATTATCTAAGTTTCGATCATAATAATTTGCATTTCACTAAAAATAAAAATAAAAATAAAATGATAAACTTAAAACAAAATTTAGATTTCGAATAAATTGAAAATTATAATTAAGAACAAATTTCTTAGAATTTGAGGGATTATGAATTTAAGTAATAGTATTTACAATAATTAACAAATGAAAAACAATACATTTAAACAATACATTTGAAGTGGTTTCGTACGACAGAAGAAGGACAGGGAGCAATAATAGAAAAAAAAATTAAGTGGATTTATAGGGCAATAAAACAAGAAAGAAAAATCATGCAGTACGCATTCATTAGCAACACTTTCCAGTATCGAATAACTATTAATATTCTTTGCCTACGTTATCGCACAACAGACAGAAGGACTGAAAAACATACAGATAGACTAATTGATTTTAAAATACTCTTAAGCATTTTGGAATGTGTTAAAACGGCTTAACGCAAAAGAAAATGCAGCCGTTAGATTATAATTACAGCTTTTAAACTCTCTGAATATTTCACTTTAGCCCTGCACATCTGAAAGTTAATCATATCATATTCTATACAAAACAATATTTTAGAATATTAAAAATACATGTCAATGTTTTTAAGATTTTTGTAGCAGAAAGTTTTGTAAATATAACTTTTAAAAAATTTTGTCCTAAAGCGTAATACATTGATTTTTTTTTTATTGTTATTGTTGTTGTTGTTGTTGTTGTCCCTGTAAACAAACTAGTTGTACAGGACCTATTAATGACATTTTAAATAGAAAACATTCCATAGGGAACATGAATGTATCATTTTTAAAAGATTCTCAAAATATTCACGGATGATAGGAGCCGGAGACAAACAGATAGAAAGGTAGACAATCGGACAGACAGATGCACAAATTGAAATCATATTCCCACTAAAATTATAAGAAAGTGTTAAAACGCTCATGTAAACAAAAGTGCAATTCCAGCAAATTTTTATGAATACATTTTAATGTAACTGATTATTTTTGTGTGGCCCTGTAAATCTAATGCTAACCATACTATATTACATAGAAGGCACACTTTTTTCTGCATACGAATAATATATTTCAATTGCATTAAGCTTTGTGGAAGATAAAATTAATAAAATTTGGTTTAAAAAAAATAACTCTCAAACAACATAATGCTTTGGGGGTACTTTCAAGTGCCCCTGTACACAAACCAGTTAGAAATGTACTCTACTTTACATAAGAAACATCCGATAGGGAATTGAATAACATATTAAAATTTCATTAAAGTTTCTATACATTAAAGATATTAAAATATGATTTATAGAAACTCCTCTCATAGAACACAATGCTTTCGAATAAGTTTGGGTGTCCCAGTACACAAACCAGAAGAGGTATCCATTCCATTTTCAATAGGGAACATCCGATAGTGAACTTCAATAAAATATATCGGTTTACAGAAATTCCATAATTATTTACGGGAATTAGAGCCCAGAAAAACAGACAGAGAGACGACAGACAGACAGAAGAACAGTCAGACATATACATAAATTGAAATTATATTCACACTAAAAAATTGTCAAAAACGCTTAATGTAAACGAATGTACAAATCTAGCAAATTTTATTAATAGCTCTTTATATAACAGAATATTTTTGTGTCACCCTGTAAATCTAATGGTAACCATGCTATATTCTATGCAAAGAATTTTTTTATGCATATAAATAACATATTTCAATTTTCTAAAACTTCTTGAAAAGTAAAGTTATTAAAATTTGATTTATAGAAATATCGCACAAAGAACTCAATGCTTTGGAGTAAATTTGAGTGTCCCTGTACATAAACTAGTGGTGGTATGTAGTCTATTTTATATAGGACACATTCAATAGTGAACTTGAATAACATATTTCAATTTCATGACGATATTGTACAGTAAAGGTATGAAAATACGGTTTATAGAAATACCTCTCATAGAACACAATTCTTTGAAATAATTTCGAGTGTCCCTGTACACAAACCAGTAAAGCTATAAATTCCATTTTCAATAGGAAACATCCGATAGTGAGCTTGAATAACATATATCAGTTTCAAAAAATTCCATAAATATTTACGGGAGTTAGAGCGCGGGCAGACAGACAGATGAACAGACGGACAGATACACAAATTGATATCATATTCACACTTAGGATTAGAAAAAATTAGGAAGTGTCATTCAAAATTAGGAAGTGTCAAAAACGCTTAATGTAAACGAAAGTAAAATTCTAGCAATTTTTTATTAATAGCTCTTAATATAAATGAATATTTTTGTGTCACCCTGTAAATCTAATGGTAACCATGCTATATTCTATGCAAAGCATTCTTTTGTGCATATAAATAACATATTTCAATTTCCTAAAACTTCGTGTAAAGTAAAGTTATTAAAATTTGATTTATAGAAATATCTCTCATAGAACGCAATGCTTTAGAATACTTTTGAGTGTCCTTGTACGTAAAACAGAGTTGGTATTTAATCCATTTTATGCAGGAAAAATCCAATAATGAACTGGAATAACATATTTCAATTTCATTAAGATATGTGTACAGTAAAGATATGAAAATACGATTTGTAGAAATACCTCTCATAGAACACAATGCTTTGAACTGCTTTCGGGTGTCCCTGTATAGAAACAAGTAAAGGTATAAGCTCCATTTTCAAAAGGGAACATCCGATAGTGAACTTGAATAACATATATCAGTTTCAAGAAATTTCACAAATATTTACGGGAATTAGAGCGCGGAGGCAGACAGACGGACAGACAGACAGACAAACCGAAGTCATTAACACTTTTCAACCTTGTTGGGAAGTGTTAAAAATGTTAGAAAGTGTTAAAAACGCTTAATGTAAACGAAAGTACACATTTAGCAAATATTTATTAATAGCTCTTTATATAACTGAATATTTTTGAGTCACCCTTTAAATCAAATGCTAATCATGCTATATTCTATGCAAAGCATTTTCTTTTGTGCTTATAAACAACACATTTCAATTTCATAAATGTTCGTGCAAAGTAAAGTTATTAAAATTCAGTTTATAAAAATATCTCTCATAAAACACAATGCTTTGGAATACTTTTGTGTGTCCCTGTACACAAATCATTGGTGGTATTTGCTCCATTTTATACAGGAAACATCCTATAGTGAACTTGAATAACATATTTCAATTTCATTAAGATTTGTGTACAGTAAGGTTATGGAAATATGGTTTATAGAAATGCCTCTCATAGATCACGATGCTTTGAGATACTTTTGTGTGTCCCTCTACACAAATAAGTGGTGGTATTTACTCCATTGTTTGCAGGAAACATCTGATAGTGAACTTGAATAACATATTTCAATTTCATTAAGATTTGTGTACAGTAAGGGTATGGAAATATGGTTTATAGAAATGCCTCTCATAGAACAAGATGCTTTGAAATACTTTTGTGTGTCCCTGTACACAAATCAGTGGTGGTATTTACTCCATTTTATACAGGAAACATCTGATAGTGAACTTAAATAACATATTTCAATTTCATTAAGATTTGTGAACAGTAAGGGTATGGAAATATGGTTTATAAAAATGCCTCTCATAGAACAAGATGCTTTGAAATGCTTTTGTGTGTCCCTGTACACAAATCAGTGGTGGTATTTACTCCATTTTATACAGGAAACATCTGATAGTGAAATTGAATAACATATTTCAATTTCATTAAAATTTTTGTACGGTAAGGGTATGAAAATATCTTTTATAGAAATGCCTCTCATAGAACACAATGCTTTGAAATATTTTCGGGGGTCCCTGTACACAAACCAGTAGAGATATAAACTCCATTTTCAATAGGGAACATCCAATAATGAACTTGAATAACATATATCAGTTTCAAGAAATTCCATATATATTTACGGGAGTTAAGAGCGCGGACGGACAGACAGACGGACAGACAGACGGACAGACAGACAGACAGACAGACAAACCCAGGTCATAAACACTTTTCAACCTTGTTGGAAAGTGTTAAAAAACCAATTCATAAACACTTTTCAACCTTGTTGGAAAGTGTTAAAATGGAACATGCTATTATATTATATGCAAAAACATCCATATTAAAAGGAGTGAAAAATATTATATATGAAATGTGCATAGTAAAGGTATTAACAAACTTTGCTAATGAAAAACTATTTCGGATTATTCTGTATATATATGCCTGTGCATAAAAATATTTATTATAGGTATGCCTTTAGATAATTGGTAACGTCTGACTTTTAAATGTAGTCTTTTACCTGTAGGTATATTAAATTTTTATTTAACAAAAATAACATTACTATACGTAAACTAATCTCCGAGATTGAAACTTTCCATGTATAATGCTTTGAAATACGTTTAAGATTAATTATTTAAAGAAAAATAAAGGCAGTATTTTATATGGAATTTTATACATTAATTTTTGAAGATTCTTGTGTGCACTTCTTTTATATTTTCCTATTAAACACAATTATGTAACTTTTAAGCAAATTACTTATCTTTTATAAAACCATACCTAAACTGAATTAAATTTACCAATTTACATAAAAATTTTAATTCGAAATTTCCACACTCATATGCGTGTATACATATATTTTTTCACAATTAAATATATATATATATATATATATTCGTATGAATGAATGCATATGAATTAAATTCACACTAATGCATAACAGACTAATTTATTAATTTAAATTATAACTTCGTATATGAAATCACGTACAAGAAAAATTTATTTTGGATATACATTAAACATTAGTTTAATAAAAATTTAATGGATAAAATAAATGCAAAATTTAAATTCCCAGCTAAGTAATTTTAACGTAACAGCAAACAGTTTTAATATTTTATTAGAAGATTATACATCATATTAAAAATCAAGACGATTACTTCACTCAAATCTTCTACATGATTATTTACTGAAATAAGAAGATCCAATTATTCTAAAGGCAAAATTTACTGGCTTTGAAAATTAGATTTCTTACTATGAATAGATATTGCATAGTATTCTCAATTTCAAACATCAATTATTTTGGATCAATAGTCTAAGCATAACATGTAAACAAGTATTTTTTTTTTCAATCAGATGTCTTATCGAAAAGATACGTCTACAGATTTTGGTGTTATTAAAAAGATACCGCGTCTCTTTCAAAAGTGATCTTATCTACTGAATATTTCTCTATTTCTTAAATCGGGAGCTTATAGCACCATTGATTTGTATGATTGAACGCCATCAAAGGAGAGTAAAGGCTCTTTGTAATGAGATGGCTTTTATTTAGAAGATCCGATATGTAATGGTGATAAATGAACTTAAGGAAAACTTTTTCAAAATAGAAGTGCATCTCGCATTTGATTTTTTAAATGTATTAAGAGGCATATTCAATTTTTAATTTCGATTTTGAATCATCATTCCAAAGACTGTAAAACTTTTTTCAAGGATAAAGGTTAATTCTGGAAAGCTTATTGTGAATAGTGAATTTAATACAAGTAAAGTAAAAATAAAATCCGAAGATTTATTTTTCAGTGATTTTCAACACATGAACCAGCAAAAGAGGACATATATTTTGCGTAAGAGAACATATTTCGCATTAGACGGCATATATTTTCCAGAATAAAGAATAGGAAATATGAATGTAAAAATGTACTTAAGAAGGAATCACGAATTTTTATAACAATGCAAAAAAAAAAAAAAAAAAAAAAAAAAAAGTGTATTTAAGAATAAAGTCTGATCAAAATATATTTTGATGTTCATTTAACTTTATCGCTTCAAAGTTTGCTTAAATTTGTTTAAAGGAACCTGAGATAACTGTATATTTGCAAATGTTGTGCTTTTTGTGAGTTGCAATACGAGTAAGCGGGGTACAAAACCTAAGTTTTTATTATTTATTTTAGATGATGATTAGAATCTGGATGACTTTATAAAAGACACTTCGCCTTAGATAGAGACTATAATACAGTAATAGCTCCCTCATAGTTATACAACCATGCTTATTTTAATATTTATTGCTATATTTATGATTCAAGATCTACAAAAAACTCACAAAACGTTACTATTTTGTAATTATTGGAATGCAAAATCTTTTAAAACAAGAATAAAGCGGAAAATTTTAAATTAATTTGTTGTAAGACATGGTTAAGCTTCCTTAACAAATACACAAGTTAAATATTTATAAAATATATAATTGATTATATATAACATTATATATTTCAAAATTATCTTCTTGCATTGATGAGCATAATTTGCATTGCGATGAAACCGTTTTCGTTTAGCATATGGACTCGAATCAACTTCCGAATTTGAACAACTGTCGGAGATAGAAATACATATGACCCCCTCCCCCAGATAATAGTTCAGGGGAATGAAGGGGTTGAATCTTTTTACTTCCCAATTTTTTTTAGCGCAAATGTAGGTTAAAAAGAGTGAGGTGAGAGGGAAAAAAGGGTTGAGCAAAAACATACTTCCGTTTACCTCTTTTCCGTGTTTCTCGGCGCATTAAAAAAATGCTACATTTTATATTGAAAAATATATTTTTAACTTTAAAAAATGATGTCAAATATCATTTCTACATATCACAATTGTAGGGCTTAAGTATAAATTCCTATTTATATAAGTATGTGTGTGTGTGTGAAGGTTCATATTTATATAAATAAGATAGATTGAATTCAATCCCAGATTACTTTGCTTTAGAAAACATTCTTTTGAGATTTTAAATAGTTTTTAATTAATTCATTTATTTAAAAAGGAACTTTCTTTTCCTTTTTCCTTTCCTCTTACTCTGTTCCTTTTTTTCTTTTTATTTCTTTCTCTAATATTTTTCTTTTTATCTCTCTCTTTCTTTTTTTTTAAAACCAATCACATCCAGTTCGCATTAAAAAGAATATTAAAGGAACTTTGAAATCCTAAAAATCATAAGAGAAAAAATAATTGATTTATTTAAATGAAAATTTTAAGAGATCGATTTTTATAAATTTAAATATTTTTATATGTTATACCCCAAAAATTTTATTAATTTGCTGATTTGTGCCTATGCATTTAATTTCTTCTGAAAGATAATGTTGAATCTTGAAAAATTTTTAATAAATTCTTATGTTCTATTTTCTCCATTAAGGAAAAAATTGTATTATTGTAAATTATACCCATCACATTTAAATTAAAGAAGCATCATATTTTTTTCTATAATTTCATATAAAGATTAAATTAAATCGTATTTGTGTTGACTAAATTACTTTATTATTAAAAGTAAAATATATTTTTGCAAGGTTTATACAATATACAATTTCTGAATTTCTAAAATTAATTACATTGAAAAATTACACATACATATATAATGTATATATGAATGTGCACCATTCTGTCTGTTTTGGGGTAAAGAGTAAAGCATAAAAAAATACTTATGGCTATAAGGTAAAATAACTAGCATAAACTATTTATTGTCCTAATATTATCATAAACTATTAATTAAAATAATTTTTAACCTTTTACACTAGAAAAAAACATTTTTATTATTGACGTTAAAAAATAAGCACTATCTAAAGGAATTTAATTTGCTAAATAGAAATTTAAAACGTGTATTTTTTGTTACGTGCCATATGAGAAACGTTGCATTCTAAAAAGAAAGAAGAAACGCTTTTGTATTCCAAATACTAAAAAATAACATACAATACTTTTACTTGCAATACTTTACGTTAAAAAGCCTAGAATATTTTAAAAGTAATAATGACATATTATTTTTATCAGTAAACAATCCTTTTATGTAGCAAAATACTCTGATTAATACAACATTTTCAGAAAGAGCTACTTTTCTTCTTTCAATTACAGAAAATCATGCATAATATCTCATTCACTTTTTAATAATTAACTTTTATAAATATTGGTTAAAAATGAATAAGTCATGCATTCACAAATATATTCTCTTCTATAAATACACGGGTCGCACTCTGATGTAACTCTGACACTACTATTTACAAGTGAAATAACATTTATAAGAAAATAGTGCTGAAAAATAGGCATCCAAGTATGACGTACACTAATTTATATTTATAAATAACGAAGTATTACAACTCTATTTTTTTAGGTTTTATTATTGATACGTTAGAAACGTAATTCATATCATGGTTAATATGGTTTTCTAAACAGTTAAAATATTTGGAACTAAATAAACAAAAAAGTATGGAAAAGATATCAATTAAAAAATATATCTTGAAACACTTTCTTATTTTTAAGTATTAATTTTTCATTAAGAAAAAAAATTCTTTAAAAATAAACAATTATTTTTAAATACCAAATTTACAAAAGTATGAAGTCTAAATCAAAAATCGTAAAAAACATATATGTATTTGATTTCATACCCGTCTCATTAAATTTAGTCAATGGTACGGAAAGAAAAAAACTTATTTCGCAGAATCTTTGCTCATTTCTATAGGAATCTTTTATTTAAAACGCAAGAATCTATCCGTCACATTCTACAAAATATAATCTTTTCATTTTCCCAATACTTGATTATGTTTCTTGAATGTCCAGAATTTTTGGCAACAAAGAGCATGTAGATAAAACTGATGAAATGCTTTTTCATTATTTATTAGCGTATTAGAATTTCAAAAATGTTTCCCGAGTTATTATTAAAAACAAATGCATAAATCAAAAGGAACACAGCGAGAAATCAAATATTTCTCAACGACTGCCATCAGGCTGCCCCATTTTATAGATAAGTTCTCTGAAACATTTCCTCCATGGAGATGGATGGAACATAACATAAATCTTGTTGAAAAGCTGCACAATTGGTTGCTTTTGTTTCTGCAACAATAACACATTAAAAGTTGCGCAGAAAATTTTCTTTTTCAAAATATAGTGAATGATTCATTTCCTATTGAAAACGTTTCTTAAATGTGTTTCTATTACTGGAAACATAAAAAGTTCTTACTTAGCTTATTGTTATTTTTAAGAAAGTTTTGTTAAATGATTAAAAATTTGAAAGCACAATCCCATTGGATTAGATACTTCAGTATTAAACAAAACGTTATTAACAAAGGCAGTTTTTAAAATTAAGAATAAACAATGGTCAATAATAATAAAAGTTCACAGTATTATTTCGTGGCAACTAACGAGGTAATTAGATTATTCGATTTGGTAATTAGTTAGAATCAGATTATTTTCAAAATGAGGAATTTCACCAACAAGAAACGTTTTAAATTTTTTTGCAAACACACACTAAAAAAAAAAAATAAAAAAAAAATTGAAAAACAACTCTCAAGACTTTTTTCAAGTTTAAATAATGGGACGACCTTTCACCAGGCGAAGTGTCCGGCATCAAAACGGCAACTCATAAAACCAAGAAAAGTAATGAAATTCTACAGATAAAACAGGAGTGCAAAATAGCTACTGTAATTATGCATAATAATTGCTGTAATTATTTAGCATTTTTACCAGTAATTATTTTGCATATCTGTTTTATTTAATTAATACAGTAATCATTTTGTATTTCTGTTTAATTTATTTAATCTCTTAATTTCTCTCGGTTTTGTGCGTTGACGCTTTGATCTGCTATTTTGCCTACTTTTTTTACCTGATCAAGTGCCATGCTATTATATCGACTCAACAATTTTTAGCTATTATTATTATTATTATTATTTCAATTCAATGTGCTTGCATATGAAGTTTTTTATTTGTGATATTTGAAACCAATCCTTTGGTGTATTTGTTACTCCTATGACACCTTTTTTGTAAAATACCTTTTATAGTCGGCCGTACATCCTTTACTAATTTTTTATTGGGATTTGGAGTCTGTTTTATTACAGTTTGATATTTTTGATGGAAGTGTTTAAAGACTGAGTTTATGTTTAATTTTTTATGTTACTATTAGTTGTCTCAAATTATAGGAAAATTACGTTGAAAAATCACATTGCATAGCAGGAACTTTTAAATAGAATATATCAATAATTTTTTTAAGTATTGTTTCTTTGTACACTTATATGTATATTGGATGTTAATTAATCGTTTATTAAAATTTTCATAATTCTTTCGTTATAGGTAATATGAAGCGATGGAGCACAATCAGCAGAAAATAGAGCTAGCATATTTTGCTTTCCATATTTCTAAAATTTTAAAAAGAAATTCAAGAGGAAAAAATAAGGAGGTAATATATTGCAAAATATCATGTACAATTTTTTTTTCTTTTTAATTATCCACATTTATTTTGCTTAAAGTTTTGTTTTCTAAAAATATAAATATCTGAAACCTTAACAAAACATTAACACAAATTCCAGCGATTAAGTACTTTGCTTAACAATATATTACTATTTAATTTAATTTTGCAAAAACAGAGACTAATAACATAGGATTATTTATTTACTTATTTATTTTATTGTTGTTATTATTATTATTATTATTATTATCATTTAACCTGTTAGTGCCCAGTGTCCTTTTTATAGGACAGTTTAATTTTATGAAATCCACACAGGAGAAACTTCTACAAACGCCTAGCGACCTATACAGGAGTGATTGTAAATTCATGAAAAAGTACCTGAAATTTTAACGAGAACGAGTTTTTGTATAGGTAGAAAATATATAACTTATTGCAAGGAAGTACAATTCTCTCATTACGAAAAATATTAGTTATAGTTCGGTAAAGCAATTATATGAATTTGACAATTTTTTCTTTTATTATTAATATAACAACCAGAAAAACTGAAATTCTGGTACAAAAAAAAAAAAAAAAAAAAAAAAAAAAAAACTTGAAATCAGGTAATTTACCTGAACGCAATCACCCTTGCCAATATATAGGGCACTAATTATCTCGATGAGATTGGAACCATTTCTCTAGGTTAGCTTAATATTGATGTCTTAAACATAATTCAAAATTATTTTACTTATTTTTATGCTTTAAATTATGTTGAGTGTTAACGAGTTAATATAAAATATCTGTTTTCCTTTTCCAACAATACTACTTCGTTATTAGGTAGCAGCATAAAGAAAAATGTTTAGAATATTTTAGTTTTATTAATACTTTATTTATTATTTCTTTATTAAATTTTTGACTACAAGAAATAGCACAGAAGTAAAATTTATATTTTAGATGCATTTTTGCTTAGTTAATTATTTTTATTTAATTCTTGCATGACTTTTAAAATCCCTTTATATTTCATCAAAACTCCGTCAAAATACATATATATATGTGTGCGTGTATAAACATTTAAGTCATAAATTTTACAAGAAACCGTGGAAATAAATTTATTAGGTCTTTTATATAGAGCACATAATAGATAATACCCTTAAATTAATTTTTTTGGTGTTTTAATTCTATATATAATTAGAAGTCAAAGAAAATTTTTCAAAATATAAATTCGTTTCAAATTATACGAAATGTCAGATGAAGTAATTTTCCCCCTTGAAATCATTATTAATTGTATTTTTTATTATTACCTTGACCTATTATTTTAGACTATATTTGCTGTGAAAATACGTTTTAATGTTTAAGTTATTACATTTTAAGATATATATTGTAAATATTTAAAAATTAGGTCCTCATCTGGTTTGAAATCACAACTCAAGATTCTGGAATTAATGAATATGAGAGGTAAGGAAGAATTAAGTATAATTTTTTTTGTAAAATACTGGTACTTAAAGGTAGGTTTTGATTTTTTTTTTAACAAACTATTCTAATTGTTTTTTCTTTCTTTTTCGTTACAGATACAAAGTAATCACGGAGAAGCTAAACTTATATATTTTACATCGATGTTATTATATGCCTTTTTAGTAATTTTGCAAAATGTTAATAAATGAACACATAAATATTTACTGAATGTGAAAAAGGTATTTATAAATGTAAAAAGGACATTTGTACATTATATATAAAATAAAATTGATACATTAAAAAGGAAAAAAATCTCTAGTGTTGAATTTCTAAAATTAAATTTAAAAATATTCTTCTTAAATTGCTCAGTAATTAATATTTAAATACTTGTAATTAAGACAACATTGAGACTAACTCCGAATACAGATTATTGCATCCACATGTATGCTTTATATGAAATATAAAAGTGTTTAGCTTTTATTTATGTATTTATTTATTTATTAACATACCACATGCTATCAACCCAAGAACAACTAAGATTTTTGAGTCATTTTTAGTTTTGTGTTTATTTCTTTGGTGTATGTAAAATTTAACTCCTAATGTAATATGGGAATTATTTCAAAGTTAAAACAAATTCAGAAATATACATATGTTAGCTTATTTAATTCAATAAATCCACACAAATTATTTTTCAAACAGTTTAAGTATATATATATATATATATATATATATATATATATATTGTATGTGTGTGTGTGTTACTTGTGTAAACAGGAAAAAATTACAGCTATATATAAAATTATTTTCTTTTAATAAATTATTTTTTTTTCCAAGTAAAATAGAATAAGAAATTGTGATCTATTTTTTTAATTTAGAAATACTGTTTTACTATAATTATAACGACTTTCTATTACTGAATTTTAATATAAATAAAAGGCCATAGACAACAATTTTGAATTACAGATAATATTAATTACATTTATATGACATGCACGTTAATTGTTTCGAGTTATTTATTTATTTAATAATAGATAGGCATCAGAATATTTAAATTTGAATCATCGATTTATTCCATAAGTAATTGTAAGAAAAATGGAAACATCTTTTGATGTATTATTTTTATTGTTAAAATTTTAATGGGTAAAACTTATCTGAACAGTTTTTATTATAATTAACAAAGTAATTATTTTTATGATGAACAAAATCATAATAACGATAATAATAGCTATATGAGTTTAAAATTCTCTCCGAAACATGTATCACATTTCTATTACTGGTTGTAATTTTAGTTAATTTTTTTTACTAGTTTTTTAACGAGAAATGTTTATTTAAGCAATTTTTATTACTATTAGCTAGAAAGACTGTTCAATGATGATCTAAAAAATACATAAAACAAATATTAGATAACTTAAAAATATCAATTATTAGAATAATGCAATTTTAATGCTAATTGTAATTTCTTAGTACATTTTTCTGATATTTAATATTATTTACATGTTTGTATATCTCCATACAAACAAAGCAAACAAGTTTTTTGAATGCCTTAATATTATAAGTAAATAAATGAATAATACAAAAAAAATAATAATATGATTTCTCTTCTTTATTTTTTTATTTTTTTGGAGGGGGGGGGGTGTAAATAATTTAAAGCTTTAAAAATTTCAATCCTAAATTTATATAATAATTTTGTATGTATATTTATGCAATATGATATGTTTTCGCAATGATAAATTCCATATTAAAAAAAAAATCTTTCGCTTCATTTTTAAAAAGTAGATGGCATTAGACGAAAAAAATAATTGAGTATATTCCAAATTGAGCATAAAATGCTTTTGGTTTATGCTTTGCTCTTGGTAAATGTTTCAATGCATCGAATAAAAACATTAATAAGAATGCATCTATCAGGATTTAAAACATATAGATAAAAGAACTGAAGCTAAATTAATTTTTTTTTATTTCATTTTTTTTTAAAAAACCAAACTGCTAAAATAATCTACTTAAAAATAAAAAGGAAATGCAAAACAAAGCCAAATAAGAGCCTGGACCAAATATGAGTAAAGTTACAATAAGAATAGAAATATGAGAATATATGATTAAAAAAAGACTGTTAGAAAAGAAAATCATAATACCAAAATAATAATAATAATAATAATAATAATAATAATAATAATAATAATAGTAATAAGCAAACATTTATCAAAATGGAAAATTTTGGGAACGAAAAAAGAATTTGAAAAAAAAAAAATATATATATATATATATATATATGCGCTTTATGAAAATCCTGGGCCATAATTTTAAATCGTTTTTCTATGTTAGGGAAAAAAATTATCAAAATTATTACCTTTATGGACCTCGGTTACTTAGCACAAACTATAACTCCGTAACTGGGTAATTCTAATAGTTTTTAATGCTAATATATTATAAAGTACTCTAATATTGCCAATGTACTACATATAAATTTGATTGAATACACTGTTAAAAAATACCTAAATTTAAATGTTTCAGAATATAATGTACGATGATATTAAACAAAGAATAGATTTCCGTGTCTGTTCCTTACCTATATTTTCTTGCATGACTACTGCTATTCAATCGTAAAAAATTACTATTAAAATACGAAAAGGACTAAATCTGAATAGTTGCATGAAAATTTGAGGGAATTACATCCCTTATTAAAACAATATATTAGAATCTAGTTTTCGTAATATTCAATAATTATTCACAAAGTCATTTGTTAAGACAAATAATGGCGTTTACATAAACATGTATATACACCGAAATAACAATAACAACAGCAATAATAAAACAAGCATGTTTCGCAATCTATTTATAATTTATTACGTTAATCAAATCACTTTTATTTTCGAAACGCGTTAATATTAAATCGTTAGACTGTTAGTCATTTAGACAGCAGCTGTGTGTTTTATTTGTGTGATTAATTTGAAACTAAAATTGGTATTAAGGAAAATATTTTATAGATCAAAGGATTTTCAGAAACTAAACTACCCTCCCCACCCTTTTCTTCATCGTATAGCAAAGTGGGTTATTATTATTATTTTTTTTTAGTGACAACTTCATGTTCATTTATAATTCTCATTGAAAACATATTCCAAAAAGTGATCATGATACACCATAAAAAAGGTGATGACAAAATAACAAACTGAATAAGACTATTTCCTGATAATGTACAGGTGTATTGTTACAATAATAAAATTAGTTTTGCATAACATAAAACAATTTTTAAAAAATATGTAATTAATTACCTCCAATCAAGGGCAGCCAGACTGATTTACATATATATATATATATATATATATATATATATATATAAAGAACTACTGCTAAATAAACACATTCTGATATATTAAACCAAATTTTAGATTTGAAAGATAAAACTTAACAACAGCTGCATTTTACTCTAGTTTCAACGATTCAATGCAAAAAGAGTCACATTTACCTTCTTTTTTCAAGTAAGCAAAATTGTTATTTATTTTACTTTATTTTATTTTTTATTTGTGTGTGTGTGTGTGTGTGTGTGTGTGTGTGTGTGTGCTGATTCGTTATTTATTTATTTATTTATTTATTTATTTGTCACACATTCATGCTTTTTAAAGTACAACTTCATGCTTTTTCAAGTACAATGAAAAAAAAAAAAAAAAAAAAATGTGTGTATGTACGAGCGTGTGTGTGTGGAGGGGGAGGGGGATGAGTCATACAAATTTGTTAATTTATGTTTTAAAGTTAGAAGCCTTAATTAACAGCCTGCAGTAACAGTAACATTTGTTTGCATTTAATCAAGTTTCTCTCGATAAGTAAAGAAATTGCTTCTATTAAAAAAAAAATAAAAAAAAAAAATATTACTTATGTGGTATATTTCAGCTATTTATGTTAACCTTAGCGCAAGAACATCGGTTTCTGTGGTTAAAATAACATTTCGTTTAAAATTGTATTACTTTTTAATTTTGTACCACGAAAAATTTCGAAAGATTTGCTTTTGAAGATATTTCTAAATCAACAATATTGTAAGCACATGTTATCGAGTAAATTTTTCACTTAAATGTATTTTTCTTTAACAAACTATTGCCTTTCGAATTTCATGCATTTTCTCCATTTCATTATTAGTTCTAAGAGACTTAAAATAACATTTCTAAAATAATTCCTTTGAAAATTAATGAGCTTGTTTCTATGCTAAAGCGTAGTAATTATTGAATTTTGAGTCAGCTTCTTTTTTTTTTTTTTTCTTTCACAGATTTCCCTATATATACGTAAAAAATATCGGAAAGGACTCTACAACTTTTGTTTAAAATTCTTGTAGAAGATAATAAATCAAAAATATACTGTGCAAAATTTCCCTTTTAATAATTTACAAAGCATTGCAAAAAGTAAAAATTAAAAATATCTACGCTCATCAGCTTCAGTATTCATTTTAAATTAATTTTTAAAGAAAAGAAAGTACCTTTCTCTAAAAACTTGTAAAATGTGTCAATTATTCTTTATACTAGAAAACAGAATTAACGAGGAAGGAATTTTTGAAATTGCTTGCTTTTAAGGAATGTCATAGAATTTTGTACAAGTTTTCATAAAATTTGTTTTTCTAATTATTACTACTGATGATTTAGAGTAGGTGTTTCCAAATAAAAATTATGTTTAAAATTTTTATTTCAATTTAATTTTTTTAATAGTATATTTTAATAATATAATAATTGTAACTTCTTGTAGTACATAATTAATTTTATATCACTGTCTAAAATCTTAGTATTGAAAATATTCAAAGAAAGGCATTAAAATTTAGATAAAAATTCTTACAATAACCTTTTGTCAATTTCTGAAAATTCGTCCTTTTTTTTTTTTTTTTTTTTAACCTTCTGAAGTTAGTGATATGAGGCTTTTCCAAAAATGAAGATCTTACATAGGTTGATAAAACTTCGATATTCTTCTAGTCTTAATATCATCTAATTATTATATTTAGATTTTCTACTATGAAAGAGAATCTTATAAATTTTGAATCAACAAAATTTTATAAGTGTTCGAGAAATACCTTACACGTGAAAAATATATATGCATTATCAAATGACATATAAAGATTTCTTAATAAATGATTAAAAAAATCTATATATTTATTGAACAATAGGAGATCCTCCGAACAATTTTGAAGAGATTTTGTCTAGAAAGGAGCTCTTCTTAATCAGCCAGTCATAAAGCAATTAATTATCGATAAATTATATTATACAAATCCGAGAACCAGCAATTTCTCTTTTTTCCAAAATATCATAAATCGAAATACTTAGCCTTTAGATGATAAGTTCTATGCATTTTTGCGAGTAATTCTCTCTGCATGGATGCTCTCAGAAATTATCTTTTGGATATTTGTCCGTTTCCATTGTCATTAATTACATTTTTCCTTATCTCGGTTCTTATATTTTACCTGGTACACTTATCTTCGCTTATAATTTCTTCCTTACATTATTACTGTGAAATAACTTGTGGAATAGAGCATTTACTGTTGAACTTATTTAGCAATAGATTCAGAACCAAGTATATTTTTGTTTCATATTTTTGAAGTGTGATTGAAAATAAATTATTATTAAATGTAATTTAAGCAATATCAGATAACGCATTTTTTTTTTTTTTTTTTTAATAGTTAACATGTTTAAAAGCAGTATTTAATTATAGGTTTTAAGATTTCTTAAAAGTTATAAAACAAATTTTCATGTTAATTTAAATTAATTAAGTATATTGCAAATTTTAATTATTTAAATATCAGAAAAAAATGTTATTAAAAAAATATTTCAAGAATAATCTTGTTAACATATTGAACACAGATAAAATTCTTATTAAGACACGTTCATGCAATCTTTCTTGAGGTATATTCATATGTTTGTATTACTTTTAAAATGTTGTAGACCTATGGCTTACTTAAGTAATAAAAATGAATATAAAAGAATATAAAAGAATGGTTAAATATGCCTTAAAGCAACCATGAAAAACTCAAGTGTTGTGTAATCAACAAAGTTTATAATTTCTCCGACAACTGCATAAATGTTAATAGAGTATATATAATAATTTAAGTTCCGAGAAGGAAGGTAAAATAGCTGTAATTTAACGTACTAATTACCGTAATTCCCTCTCAGTGTTCGACTGATCCTACAACATCTATACCCTTCTATTAGAAATAAATTCCCAGGAGAATGAAATTATAATACACAATTGAAATTCCTAAATCTTAACAATATAGGTCACAGAAATTTTATGTGTATATATATTCGTAGCAATGTTTATTGGTAAATGAGCTATATAATTTTACTATAAATCTTTTTTTATTTATTTATTTACGAATGTTTTCGTACATATTAGAGACTTAGCATCAATAACTTTTTTTTTTTTTTTTTACTTTCTGAACATACATTGTACAAGGGAAGTACAGTTATAAAGAAAATAATAAGTCAAGAGAGATTTTGGTGTATCTACACGTTTTGATGAATCCTAAGTTTATTTATGCTATTTTTATGATGATGCATATATGTGTGTGTATGCGTGGCATCGAGCGTGATAGTTTGTGTACAAGTTTCAGGAGATTATGTTCAAAATTGGTAGACAGGTTACAGGTCATCGTCGCGCCACCTGTGTAATATTTTATGAGTGCAAAACTTTAGTTTTTTTTTTTTTTTTTTTTTTTTTTTAAGGGCATGTAGACGAGTTATTTAAGATTATGGCATATATGCTCAAAATAATTGATGTATGCTAGTGTTTAAACTCTATTATCAAATTGAGTAGGCGTGTTATAAATTATCGTCACAAGAAGTATACTGTTTTTTATAAATGCAAAATTTCCGTTTTTTTTTTTTTTCTTATTTTTTTTTTTTTTTTTAAATTATTAACTTTTTTAAAACTGGGAAAAAAGTTGGCACATAATAAATTTGTTTGCTAATGAATGGTAATATTAAAAATAATGGGAGAATTACTTAATAAATATTTTACAGGGAAATATGAATGACTTTATACGTACTACGTAGTATTAAGGCTAAGCATTTGAATTTCATGAAATTATTCAAAAAATAATTAAACTATTTGTTTTAAAATTCTGCTATAGTATAATTATTACTGGAAAATGCAAACTTCCCATTTATAATTATTTTACAGGGACGCACACAAAATTTCGGATACATTACGGTATATTGTAAAAATATATGAACTTGGACGAAATATTCAAATTTCCTGCATTTTTTTTTTAAACTTCACTTTATTTACTAAAATATTCAATGATTTAAATTTGTTTAAACACCAGGTAACATTTAAGATTTCGGAAGACCACTCTAAGCTTTTTACCTTTGAATAAAAGCATATTCTTTCAATGCTTTTTTCAGTAATTTACTTTTATTTATTTGTTTATCTATTTTTAACAAGAAATTACGAATTAGTTATTTCATGTATCATAAAGAGGAAGGATTATTTTTATTTTAAAGAGGAAATAGATAATTCTTGCGAATTTCTTTCAGTTGAAAATTAAGAGAGTAATTTCAATTTAAGCATAATTTATATACTTAAAAATATGTAATTCATATAATTAATTCGAAACTATAATTAAGCGGACTTGGCAACACTGAAGGTTTCATCGAAAAGCTTATACTTCTATTTAATATTTATAAATTGAACTATATTAGTTTTGTTCAATAAAATATATATTCGGGCAAAAACGTTTATGGTTTTCGATATATTTTTTACAGATTTAAAACCTTTAAATTGCTTTTTTTTTCTCAGCTTGCATTTTTTTTTGTGAATTTCTCACCTTTAAAATGCTAAAACTTCTACAGATATTTAGAAAAATATTTAATATTTTTTGGATGTTTAATAGAACATACTTAAAAGAATTGGGGACGAATTTAAATAGTTTTTGGAGAAAAAAAAATAAATAACTAAAAATAAATAAAAGCGCATGTCTATGTAATGATTCTTTTTCTTTTTCTTCCCATGTTATCTAATGTGATTTTCATTGCTTCGTTTTATAAGAATATCTCATTCAAAAATGAAGTTTTCCGATTTCTGATTTTCGAATATTAGTATTTGAATATATCGTCTTATAGCTTAGTAAGCAATATTTTGAAACTGTAAATTTAAATATTTCGTTTAGAGATCTAAAATTCTAAATTTACTTAATAAAATAAAATATTTAAATTAATTTTTTCAAAAAAATTGCTTACTAAGCTAAAAAGTGGCTCATTTAAAGAGCAATATACAAAAAATTTTTTTGAAAAACTTCATTTTTTAATGCAATATCCTCATAAAACGAAACAATAAAAATTCCATGGGACAATATAGAAAGAAAAAAAAAAGAGAGAATCTGACTGATGTATAGCCTAAAATAGCAGTAGAAGTTTTAACATTTTAAAGATCATGAATTCATGAAAAAATGCAAACTGAGAAAAACGTAATTTAAAGATTTGAAATCAGTAAAAAAATCGAAAATCTTAAGACTTCTTGCCTGAATATATATTTTATTGAACAAACCTAATATAGTGCAATTTATAAATATTTAATGAAATATAAGCTTTTAAACGAAACCTTCAGTAGTTCCAAGTCAAAGGTGCCAAGTTCTCTTAACTGTGCATCCACATATATGTTAAAAATATAACAAAAAGTAAAGTATTCAAAAGTATTCAACGTATGAACGAGAGAACATTTAGGAATATAAATGGAAAGCGACATTAATTTATTTGCAAACACTTTTTATAAAGCACGCAGATATTTTCCTTTATTTCTGACTTAAAAAGTCTCAAAAACTACAATTTTAACATAATCAGAAGTTGTTGTTAAAAATTTACATTTCTAGGTTTTTTTTTTTTAATGGATAAAATGAGTTAAAAAATTTTTTAATGTTATATATTTATTGTTCACAAGGGATGAAGCGTATATTTTAATATATTGTGATATATCATAGTGATTGCATTTAATTATATAATATTTTACAAAATTTTGCTGACAGTATTATGTGTCGCATATTTAATGGCAGAATATAATAAAAATTAACGTACAAAAATATAATAATTGTAATAAAATGTTAATGGAAATTAAAAAAAAATAAATAAATAAAAATGAAAATAAATTTAACTTCGAACTTTAATTATTTACATTCTTAAACTTCTTAATTTTATCAAATCTAAAATAGATTTTACTCGTTATGTATCGCAGTTTATTGCTTTATTCAACGCGCTAACATTTGCTTTATTTTTAATTATGTATAATTAATAAGCACTTGGGGAACTGTGGTTCAGTATGCATCAAAGGTCAATCGTATTACTTAAAATAATAATAATAATAAGCATTAGAGTCTCATATACACTTTACTTAGTATATCTGATTAAAGTGTCAAATAAAATTTTCAATTTACTTAAAAGAAATATATTAAAAGAAACAAAACTTTATATATAATTACACATATATACAACTTAATGTTACGTCGAACCTGTGTTGCACGAACAAAATTAAAATAATAAATAAAAATAACATCTATTATTATCATTTTTAGGTTTTAGGTTTACAACCGGATGAAAAATATATTATTTAGCTGATAACAGTTATTATTTTAATTAATTTGAAAAAAAAAAAAGGGGGGAATTTTATGATTTAGAATATTAATTTATGCATGTATATCCATAACTCTATAAATAAAATACACGACAACACCAATAAATTTCCTTAAATATACTTATGAAGTTTCAAAATCATTTTTTACTATATAGTTTATTAACTTGTAATTTGAAAATTTCTAATTTTAAATACAAATGTAAGTATAAACATAAAGCTCAAAAATTTGTATTTGAAAATAAGCAATTTCTATAAATTGACTTTTGTTAAAATATTTGCAGATTACTCTTCATACCTTTTCAATTATGTAATTTGTACGTACTGCATAAATAACAGAACAATTCATGAAAAACACATAGTTATGTTTCGCATATTTAATATCAGAATATAATGAAAATCAACGTACAAAAATATAACAATTGAAAATTAAATGTTAATGGAAATTAAAAAATAAATAAATAAATAAATAAATAAATAAATAAAATTTAACTTCGCGACTTTAGTTATTTACATCCTTAAACTTTTTAACTAAATTTTAAACTAAAAATTTAAACATAAAAAGTATTCTAGATCTGGATTACAGGATTAAATTTTAATATTGTCGCTATGTGTCTTATAATTTATTTTTATTCAAACCTTTGTTTTCTTTATTAGTTTTTATAGGGGGTTAATTTTTTTTTTTTTTTTTTTTTTTTTTTTTTTAGAAGGTACGATTTCTAGCCGAATACCTTCTACATTTATACCTTATTTCTACATACCTTCTTTTATTATTATACCTATCTAAAGCTAAATTCTGAAATCTCAAGTAATTTGACTTTAAAAAATAAGTAGGAAGCATTTCTTTTACTCTTCCCCTTTTTTCTGCCCAACTCTCGCCGTTTTCTGTAATGTACAATGTAAGCTATGAAGGTAAATCTGAGATAGTAGGAGAAGTATATCTACGACTTTTTTAGTTATGAATGCAAAAAATATTAAATTTAAATTATCTTTGACTTAAAAAATACACTAAAATTATGTAACAAAATACTATTAAAAATATTTACATATCATATGGTTTTCACAAAAGTATAGTTTATTAAATAATAAGTTCCTTGGTTTGTGGTTTATAAATAGTACTAAATAATAAGTTCCTTGGTTTGTGGTTTATAAATAGTACTTTTCTTTAACTTTAAAAGAAAAAAATCGTGATTTTTTTTCTTTATATTTTAAATACTTTTAAATTTATGAAACGCAGGAATTATTTTAATTAATTATTGAAACATGCTGATAACAAAAGTTCTCACTAACACACTTTTAAAAAATTAAGCATTATGTCAATTCATTTACCTTATTTTTATTATTTATTTTTTTATTTTATTTTATTTTATTTTATTTTCTTTTCTTTTATTTTTACAAGACATTACAACGAAACAACTGTTTTTTAATCAGAAGTAAAATATTATAATCTTTAGAAAATTCAAGAATAATAACTGCATTATGAGAAATTTATTTTAAAAATATTTTTTTAAATAAATTTATGCAACCTAATTCATTCCAATAATAAAATATTATTTTATTATTATTTTTTTTTTAAATATATTTTTTAACATTTATATTTACATACTGCTTTATATGCCTGAGGCTGCATACAAACAGCATCCTCATGTTATAATGTAAAACATTGTTTGAAAATCAAACTTAAGTTTTTTGTTAAAATTTGACTGACTATATACGTTTTCCTATTGTAAACTTCTCAGATTACGGCTTGAGTCAAGTCCAATGTACCTTCGATAATTTTATGCATATATATAGTACATTTGTATTCTTTTAAAAATTACTCTTAAAAAGACAGCGATAGGCTTTGTGAAACAAGAATCGATGAATGCTTTTGAATGTTATGTTCAATTAAAAAACTAAATCTGATGTGATTCGTCGATCTAAACAAAAGATTTTTGAAATACAAAGGAAATGATATTTAAAAATAAAACGTATTTTTAATAATCATATTATCAAATGTTTGATTTTTATTTATTTTGGCATTAATGTCTAGTATTAATGATGTGCACAGTAACAAGTATTGTATTCAAAATCATTCATAAAGGTATAATAAAATATTTTTGAATGAATAAAGAAATAACAATTAATTTTATATTCATATCTTTTTTTTTTTTTTTTACTTTTATAGATAACGTGGAAAGAAAAAAAAACTTTTATAATGGATAGAAAATTGCTTAAAAATATTATTATTATTATTATTATTAATTCTTTGTCTATATTTGTATTACAATATACGCAGCCATTTTTAAGAAACTCGATTCATGAAATAAAAGTTCCAATTTTTACAAAATGCATCAAAGCATACATATCTGTTTTGCATAATTTATTAACCGTAACAGTAGGGGGAAAAAAACACTTTGTCATACAAAATGCTCGTTTTTTATAATTAATGCTGTGATTTTAATAGTTAAAAGTTATACATGTTTGTAAGCACAATTTATTTTATTTTGTGTTATTTATAATTAAGTTAATTCATACGTGCATTCAATTCCATGCTCCTTTGTCAGAAATTATTTAAAAATTCTAGAATGAACTTTAAGCGCAACAAAATTGTATGTTGTTAAAAAAAAAAAAAAAAAAAAAAAAAAAAGTTAAACATAGAAATGAGATGCAAGAACATGTTACTTTTTTAAAGAAAAATATGAAATTTTGAAGCATAATTTTGAAGCTGTATGGTCTTCCTAGATAGATATAAATTAGTAACTCACATGATTTTAGAATTTGTTAACCATTTACCTACTATCTTACGGTTATGACATCATTAAAAATCTTCAAATTCTATTAAAAATGCACATTTGCGGTTATTAATTGGAAAATGTTTCATTTTAAAAAGTACGAGAGATTACTTTAGATAATTTAGTATTTTATCATTCCAACGGAAGATCTTGTTTGTATATCCTTAATGGTGAAAAAATGATTTCAGTGGCAGAACCTAATGTTTAAAGTTATACAAAAAGTAATTTATGTTAATATTTTATCAATGTTTGATATAATTGAATTTAAAAAAAAAGTAAGTTTTTTCACAATAAAAAGACACTTGCTTATATCTATTATACCTAGTTTAAAATTTATTATAATGTGGGTGCAAATAATGAAATTTTATGGAAAGTTTGATATCATCCATCTACAATGATAATTTTCTGCTCATAAAATTTTATCGCTGAAAAGAGAGTCTTAAAATTTATTTCGTAACTTTATCGTTCTGCAAAGTTTTGAAAATAAAGTTCTTAAGGGATTTTCCGTAAAAGATAATATTGAGTAGATTTTACAGCTTTCAGGTGTTCCTTAATTCCAGAATATGCAGTACAAAAGTACTGGGAAAAAAAAAGTGGGAAAAATAATGAAATGGCTTATACCGCATATCTTTGACGATCAGAAATTTAATGATATAATAATTTTTTTTTTGAGTTAATTTGCAATCTTCAAACTCCTATAAAGTTGTATTAAAAAGTCTTGTTATTCTTTTTACTAACAAAGCAATTTTATTTGCGGTCTAAATTTAAGCGTGAGTATACATTAGCTGCATGAGCGACATTTCTTTTAATCAGCATAAATTTTAAAACAAAAATTAATTAAATTTCCAAGGTATAAAAATAAAATTTATATTTTCACATTTATACTTTAGATAGTAGTACAAGTAAAGTAATCTAAAAGAAAAACATAATTTATTTTTGTTTGTTTAATCTCTTATTTTATAACAACAAGCTTAAAATCTCTTTCAATGAAGGCTATAGAATTTCTCTCAATATCTGTTGATCTAACTTTTCATTTAAGTACTTAAAAATTACTAAGTATTTTTAGTTGGTATAAAACAAGATAGATTTATATACATGTATCTATAAAGCATACTAATATATTAGGAAGTTCATTGCACTTGAAACAGGTAAAAGATAGAAAACGTTGATGATTAAAAAAAAAAAAAAAAGGCATATACATGAAATTATTTATATCCGTGTAATTTTACAGAACAATAAAAGCACACTCCCAAATAAAAATCATTTTAAAATATTAAGTCATAAAATAGAACACGTAAATATGTTAATGGTAATGAAAGAATGGGCTAATATGGTATATTTGTGTAAGAATATAAAATTTGAAGTAATATCAGGTATGTATAAAGTCGTTGCTTTCAAAATATAGAGAAAATAATTAATAGATTTTTTAAATTAAATTTAAAAACACTTCATGTCAAGATAAATTCGAAAACGGCTAACATTTTAGTAATTATTTACGTTTACATCTTTTATTTATAATTTTAAAATTGTATATTCTTTGAAATGTATAATCAATTTGTTACTTATTTTTTATTTATCAAAAATCAGTATGCAAATACATATAATATGTTCATGATAAATTCCATTTCAAATACGTGCATGTTTAAAATAGTTAAATAAGGAATTAAAAAAAAAAAAACCCTTCTAGATCCATATAGATTATGCTGAAGTTAATTACGATATCGAGAAAATGCCTCATTAACCATGCATAAGTATGTCTAATTTAAATATGATGCACATTAATTGGAATAAAATTTTTCGAATCTTTTCACATTATTTTTTTTAACCATTTGAAATCAATTATTGAAAGACGGAGAAATAATTCGCATCGTTTCCCTAAACTTAGAGAGAACCTGATCTTTGACGAAGGGCCCTGCATCTGTTCCACTTTTGCTACTGAAAGACAGAAGGAGCAATCATGTCAAGAGTCGCAGAGAGTCAGAGTACAGAAAACACTTTTATGCTTCAAAATATGTGCTTATTTGCCAAGTCAATTAAAGAGACGCATTTATTAATTAGATACCAAACGGGCATTATAGCATAGAGGCAAAATTATTTCGATAAAAAAAATCATACTCTGATTTCAAGATTATCTTCCTTATTTCTAACAAAATTTAATATGGTGCAATGCTTTTTGCATGGAAGCGATGTTTCACATTAGATGTAGTGCACTGCAAGTGATGTTCATTGTTGACTGGCGAAAATGTATGCATTCATATAGACATGATTATATTGGTGGAACTCTTAAGAAATAATATAGGTTCTGCGAAATATTATTCGACCGTTAAAAACACTTCATTAGAAGGGAGCTTATGGATTTTCTAAAAGCGCTTTTCAGTTTGTTCTTTTCAAAAAATAAATCCACGTTAGCTTGTAAGAAAGTATGTATTCATAGAACGTATACTGAAAAAGTATAAATACTTTTGAATTTTTTTTTTTTCCATTCAGCTATAAAATCAATTTTTTCCTTATTAGCGATTTCAATATGACGCTTTCTTTATACATTTTTCAATAGTATTTCAACACAGCAACGAATAACAGTGTTTATTCATAGTTATATTTACTCTCATTACTGAAATATGATTTTAATATATTAACATATATATATATATATTCAGTACATTGGCATATATATATTATAAAGCAATGATGGTATCATTTGGAAATGCATTTCACCGTTCAAAAATATTTACACTTTAGATAATGTATTATGCCGTTTATCTCGATAAGTTTAGACAGTACTTTAATAACTTTTAAAAATTTTAATAACTTTTATATAATTTAACAATGAATAAAATCGTAGTTAAAAGCATTATAAAATCACTATTTAGAAAAAGAAATCATAACAGTTGCTTTTTTTTCCCTTCTAAATAATAGATTTTGAAAATTTTCGCATTGTTATGATCATTTTGTGCACAAAAGATCGTCATAGTAGATTATGATAAAAGAATCTCTGGGAAAAATTTAATAACGAATTCGGATATTTAAATACAAATTCACTAATAAGCAAAAGTTTGATTTCGATGTTGTTTAAATTTTTTATGCATTATATATATATTTTAATATATTTGTACAATACATACACCTTCATTTTCCATTTTCTATTTTTAAAGTTTTTATATTAAAATATAAAGTAAATTTTATCATACTTTTGTAATAATTTCAACCATATTGGATTATCACTTACAAACGTTTTATATTCCTTCTTTTACCTACGTTACCATCTTGATTTTAGCTACGTTACCATAGAAACTTTTAAGCAGAAAAAGTTAATACTATCAATGAATGTACTTAAAAAAAATGTACATAGACATAGCATATTAAACATATTGTAACTTTCACAATATTTAATTTCTTTTTGTTACCAGCAATGTTTAACTTAGCGGTGTTTTTTGCTGTTACCAATTATTTTTTCCTTCGAAACTGAACCCCACGGTGGGCTCCCCCAAGCCTAGGACCCTCGTATTGTCAATCGGCCTTACCAAACACCAACACACCTTCGAACTTAATTAATTTAGTATAATATTACTGAAACTTGTTATGTTAAATTTTAATCAAAATGCAGCGTATGATTTTTTTTTTTTTTAGGTTGTTTAAATTTTTGTAATAAAAAAAATTATGTATTTAAATAGACTATAAATTATAAAAATATATTTCAACTTTTGTTATTCACTTATAATTTTCTATATATTTCTATTTCATCATTATACCATATAAACTATATTTTTTGAATTGAAAATAACGTTAATTTCTACAGCACTAGGCTAAGAAAATATCATCACTGATACTTTATAGCAGAAGAAAACAATGTTTTGAGATACTAATCCTCTTTGAAAAATGCGATTAAAAATGAGCTTGCAGAAGCATTTCCTCCTTTGATTTTAATCGAGATTGCATCTGATGTCCTAGGTAGATAAAATGTATTTTTCAGCCATGTATATCCTTATTTAAATAGAAAAGTTAGAACCTTTATTTCTGATTTTGCATGCTTCATAATTCCAGATCAGGTCTCTGATAAATAAAAATTATTCGATGTACTTAATCTGCTCGAAATAGTTAAGAAGGTTCTTATAATTTTAATACTGAAACTACCTGATTGCTGTACTATCACAAAATGAATAAGAGGTACGATATTCATTAAAAGGATAGAGAAATTTCTTCCAGATCTTTAAAAAGAGAATAAGATTAAAGTGCATCCAAATTGGCTACTTGTTAAAAATTTTAATGCTGGTCATATCATTATATCTAGATCTTGAGAATATTTGTAATTCTTTGCATGTTTGTTAATTTTTTTAACCTTTAAGGGGACCAATTAAACTAATTTCGACCAAAAAATCTGTTTATGCTTTTCTGTAACATTGAATAGTTTAAATTTCCATCTTTCGAGCAATGTATCACATATTTTTATACATTCATACACACACATATATATATAGAAATGTTGAAATTTTTCATTTTTTTCTAAATGAATTTCATAGCTTACTTGTCAATTAAACCTTTAAAGGAGTTTTCCTTAAACGTATATTTTTCAGGATCGTGCTCCTTTCTTTAAGTATTTTTTTTTTAATTAGATTTTTAATGACACTTATATTATGATACACTGCACACTTCAGCTCAGGACTTTGATGATTTCTTGAGAAGTATTTATTCTAAGCAGCGAAATTTAATCAAACATGCTAAGTTGAAAATGAGTTTCAATAAATAGTAATAGTAATTTTACCGTTTGACTTGGAAAAAAAAAAATCGTCTGTAAAATTATATAACACATGTTTTTCTGACTGTCGTTGTATAAATCTACCTTTCACCATTTCTGAAAAAAAAAAAAAAAAAAAAAAAAAAAATATATATATATATATATATATATATATATATATGACTACAGCTGCTAATGCGCTTAAACAATTGTGTATTATTTCAACTTTTATTCCTGAAATTGATATAATGCATTTCTTAAATAATTTCTTAAATTATTAATTTTTGCATATTAAACTTGGTATTTAATTGGTTGCTTGATATACCAACTCTTTTCCTCTGAAAAGTAAAAAGTTAATGACTCCATTTGTGATGACTACTCAGTGTAATTAAATTAAATTATAATCGTGATAATAATTTTATTCGAAATACATATAAATTAAAATTTCATATGTTGGTATTTTCATCTATCTTTCATTTGCTGAGTGTTGTAATATGGAGTTATCAAATATAATGTGTCAGAGAAAGGGCTTTCTCGGTCCCTTTAATCGTCATGCAAAGTTACCAATTTCAAAAACATAATTAACCAAAATAACATTTTATATTATTTATTGCTAATTGTATTAATTAAGGAGTTAATTGATGTTATAAACCATTTTTCTGAATTACTTTCTTAGAGTAATGCAATTTGTATACACTGAAAGATAATATTGATTAGTATATTAAAGTTTCTAAAAATCTCTTTAAAATTAATTATATATAATTCAAAATCTTAATTTAAAAAAAACATCAGTGATCCATTCCAGTTAATTTTTAATTTCCCCCTCAATTTCATATTATTTTGGGAATTTTATATTATATTGGTAAATAATACATACTAAATATATTTGGGATTTATTTTGAGGGTTCATTGATAAGTTAATTTTTTTAAAATATTTTTATATTTGAATGCTAAAAATTGCATTAAATTTCAGAATTCCAACATTATTATTATTTTTTTTTTATTAAACTTGCCAATGAATCCGCAAAGTATGACGCAAATATATTTAGAATATGTATTTATAAACTATAATAAAGTAAAACCGTGGCAATAATAATAATAAAAAATAGCAGGGAGCATTTTAAAAATAAAATAAAATTGTAAATTTTATTAAAATATATATTTTTTTAATTTAAGTAGTTCTCGAGAAAGTTTAATAAATTTAATATTGTTGCACAAAGATTATTACTAACTTAAAATAAATTTCATACGAGTATTTAGAAATAGTACTCTTCATCTTATTTAATCACGGAACGTTATGACGAAAGAATTAAAAAAAAAGTTCGGTATGTCGGTTACAGATGATTCGTAATAACATGGCACCTCTGCTGTTACACTTCAATGCATACATAAGCAAATTTTCATAATTTTTAGAGAGTAATCTGGAAAAAATAATATATATATATATATATATATATATATATATGTATATATTTGCAACGTCCACCATCCCCTTAAATATTATTCAGATGTATTTTCCGGAACATTAATAAGTAAATGTTACATACATGATTGAATGCTAAAATTAAAATTTGGTTTAAACCATATGTTCAGAATAAAAACTCGAAGAACATGCATCCTAAAGCACGTCAAAAAAATTTAGTTACTGCATCTAATTTAAATTTAATAAAAGTTAATAAAAGTAATAAAAGTTATGTGAAAAAGCTTCTGAAAATTATTTAAAACGACATATATTTTATACCGCAGACTCCTCCGCAGAAAATGTTTTTAAGTTATTTACCCTGAGGTGGTCGTAATCATTGAGAAAATGATACTAACTTGGGAAAGTTTGATAAAAAACGCATAAATTTTATTAAATATTTTAATTCCACAAATAAAAATTTTCAAATTTTCCAAAAACACATTTTGAGGAAGTAGATTGTATAGCTAAGATATGTAAATTAATAATAATTTAAAAAAAAAAAAAAAAAAAAACGATTAATGTTAAAGAAAAATGATCATTTAGACACAAATGATAATCATAATAATAATAAAATATTTTAGTTTCTTTTTATTTTGTATTTTGTTATTAAAAGTCAAACATAAAATGTAGGGGAGACCCGTGTTCCTATGGCCGTTTTTTTTCAATGCCTAAAGACAGAGCCCTTGACCTATTTAAAACTATCAAACTGATACATGCATATCTTTAGGACTAATTACTTCCAATTGCGATTAATATAAATACCTAAAATAAAAAAAATCCGACAAATAGAAGGTTTTAAAAAAAAACTTCATTCGTGTCCCTAGGTACAGCACCCTCATTGTACCTGGGGCCAGACCTTATTGTACCTAGGGCCATTCTCTCAAATTTATATTTCACTTTCTAATGAATAGAAAATAAGCATATAAACATACATTTTATATAAAAAAAATGCCAAGTAATATATTTATTTATCATAGAATAATTATCATGTTGTTGCCTTAATTTGAAACACGAATTTTTTCATTCTTTTTTTCTCTTTGGGATATTCTAACAGAGCGTTTTTTGTTTCTTCAATATTTTTTTTTTAGATTTCTAGATCTCTTTGGTTTTCGGTCACATCTTTTCTTTGATGTGGGATGTTTTCCTTTAGGTAAAGGTTTTGCTTAGGTTCGTACCTGTTAAAGCATGGTACACGAAAAGATGTTAGACATTGAAGGTTTCGAAATTTCAACAGGACACTAAACAGAGACATCCAGTTCTATCATTGATGGTTCACTTTCTTCCTGGAAAATCTTTTTTTTTTTTTTTTTTTTTTTTTAATGGAGGGATTTTGTTTTTCAGTCACATTTGAACTTAAATATTCATCCTCAGTGAATGTGTTTTAATTCGTTGGCCATATGCCGGATACACGAAAGCCTGATAGAATGTTTACAGGAGGATAGGATTTGCCAACATTTTCAGCAACGTCATATATAGTGATTGGTTTACCAGAGTTTTTCAGCATCCAATACTATAGGCTATACTGTGTTTCTTAGCACTTTTGCGACTGCTGACGTAGATTCACGTCATTTGAAAATATGAAACTCCACCAGTGGGAGTTTCTTTCGCAATCTGTATATTATTTGTTTCTAAAAAATATGCACAATTTTCACATTTGAACAATCAGTATACTATGGATGCAAATACTTTGATTAGAGAGAGTATGATTATAATGCATATCCATTTGTAATATAAATGTGAATACGGAAAATTTTGTTTTGAAAAATTGTAACTTATGAGGAAAAAGCCCACAGGCGGGCCTTACAGTCAAAAATACAAAAACATGCGGTCGCGAAAGTGTTAAAAGGTCCAAACACACTGGACCTAGGTACAAGATTTGGTAGCTTCATTCAAAATGCCTTCCACTAAAAAATCCACATGCAGAGAGGATTAATTAAATATCTCATTTATTACTCAATATAACAGGCAACATTATACACTAAAAATGAAAGAAAAATATTTGACTTGCCTTTGTAAAATAGCAAAAGAGATGAGCTGCAAAATTTTTCTTCAAACCATGTAAATTCGTTTTCTACATGTAACTTGTCAAAACTTTCTCCTCAAATGTTCCAAAGTAGTTGTAAAAGTAGCAATTGGTGTTGTTACTCGCCCAATTGAGTATTAAAACTTAAAATTAAATATTATTCAAATAAAGTGGGTTGGCCCTAGGTACACGGGTCTGCCCTGTGCATACTTTGCTTCAAATTGGGTTTTCTTGTCGTTTATTAATTATAATATATTTATGACACAATTATTAAGAAACGAAACTTTTTTTTTTCTTTTTGCCACAAATTAGTTTCTGCATCTAATTTAGATTTAATAAGTAATAAAAGTTATTTAGAAAGACATATATTTTATACCGCAGACTCCTCCGCAGAAAATGTTTTTAAGTTATTTCGCCTGAGGTGGTTGTATTCATATAGAATATGATACTAACTTTGAAAAGTTTGATAAAAGCCTCATAATTTTATTAAATATTTTAATTCAACAAATAAAAATTTTCCAAAAACACATTTTGAGGAAGTAGATTGCATAGATAAGATATGTAAATTAATAAAAATAAATAAATAAATAAATAAATAAATAAAGTATTAATGTTAAAGAAAAATTATCATTTAGACACAAATGATAATAATAATAATAACATATTTTATTTTGTTTTTATTTTGTATTTTGTTTCGTAAAAGTCAAACATAAAATGTATGAATACTTTGAATCAAATTGGGTTTTCTTGTCGTTTATTAATTATAATAAATTTATGACACAATTATTACAAAAAGAAACTTTTTTTTTCCTTTTTGCCACTGTCGGACACAATGGGTACCAATTGGTACTTCAGCATTGTTAAAAATCCCCCAAAATACTTTTTTTTTTCTAATAACATTAGAAAAATATAATTTATACAGATTGATAAAAGTGATATATTTTTTTTTTTTTTTATTTGAAACTTCATACTAATTAAAAAAAAAAAAAAAAACTTCCTGCCATCCCATATATGATAAACTGTTAGAAAAAATAGGCAAAAAAATATATAATTTTCCTCTCTATAAAAACTAATTATCTTTTTTGTATTTTAAAGGATATAGGAAAGATTTAATTACATTTTTAAAATTCCATTTCTAATAGTGATACAGATTAATAATACATTTTAGCCGACGTTTCACATGTTTTAAATTTTTATTTTATTATTATTATTATTATTATTTTTATTTTTAATGGAACATTAAAAATTCATATTTAGAATAAACAAACACGATAATTTGAAAAAATCTAGTATTGAAATAGTGGTTTAAATGGAAGAATCAGAAAGAACATTAATTGAGATATAGTCACACGGAAGAGCAAATGTACATTCTAAACATTCATTCAATAGATATTAGTACTAGTAGTGTTTAAGGTAGTACGGCTGAAGTGAAAACATCTGCAGTGATATGTATAACTGAAATTAAAGAGCTTTCTTATCAATTACATAAAAGAGAACGCAATGTATATGATTGCTATTCAATAGCCCTGTGTATTGACCATAGGGTGCTTACCTATGCTATTTCTTTCATTATTCTTCCACAAATATAATTATATGGTAAGTTTCGTAGTATGATTTCATGATTAATTAATCATGTATACCTATTGTTGTGATTGCGCAGCACTAGGGCGACGTAAAACCATACCAACCAACCAACCTATTGTTATGATGGCATATGTAAGAAATTGTGTTGGTATTGGTAAACACCCTGTATTGACAAAAATCTATACGTGATAGAGAAAAACTGGCTGCATTTTCGGTTTCAGCATATCAAAAAACGTAAAGATAAGCTAAAATCATCGAATTAATTTTTTTTCCAACATCATTTTTGTAGACTTGTGTATTTAAATAAAATACGCAGAAAACTATTTATATATGTGGAATATTCTTGTTGTGACATAAACTGTTAAAAGAGACAACGGAAGATGAAAAAAAAAAAAAAAACTTAAAAATATCCAAATTGGTTATTATAAAATGTAATGCTATACTTTTAAAATGCAGATTACTTTTTTTTTTTTTTTTTTTTTTTTTTTTTTTCAGTTTTATTATTCATTTAGATTTATTTCAGTTTCATATTTCATTCGTTAATTTAATTTATTTTATGTTTAATAAATAAATAAAACAATAATATTAACCCTTGTGCACGGGTTTTGTTACATAAATAAACGTGATGCTAAACGTAAAACCATTTTAACAAAGGTTGAAATGAATTCAACGTGAAAGAGAAAGTGTGTTTAATTCGCTTAAAGAATGTTGCACTTAATATATATATATATATATATATATATATATATATAATAAAGATGATCCATTAAGCATAGTAGAAGCCAAGCAACAGACACAAGATCACTGAAACACCAATGACCAATAAGATAAAAAAAAAAAAAAAAAAAAAAAAATCAGTGGATGAAATACACTAATGTAAAGAAACCAGATCTATTAGTTAACAGTCTGCAAAACAAACGAATCAATAAAGTAACACATCAAATCTTAACTTAAAACCATAAACTTATCAAAATTAATGAAAAAACAACCCAAGAAACACAAGATAGGAAGAAGGAGGCAGGCGGCAAGACTTGTGACTTGCCTGTGGGGTTACACTAGTTTTACGCCGGCAACACTCCCCCAGCCTGCCACAACCAGAACAGGAACCATATGGATTTAAAAATGCAAAATTTCAAAGCAGATGAACAACAATGAAACCACGAAGCCAATGAAATTCACCAATTGATCACATTGTGTTTAACAGTATAATTAGAACATTAAATATAGTTGACAACTCAAAAAGGAAAAATCTGAAATTTTAGTGGAAAATGAAAGTTTGCAAAATAATACAAAGCAAATGCAACAAGCCTTCTACTTTTTTTTTTTTTTTTTTTTTTTATAATTTAATTTCACAAACCCACCCAACCATCCAACCTTACAACACCACCCCACCTCCGTAATCAAACATCTGCCCACCCAACCGCCACCTTTTTTATTGTCTTTTTATTATTTTATAATTTTTTTGTTGATATACACAAAAGTGTACACAGTTTTTTTTTTTTTTTTTTTTTTTTTTTGTACTGACAGAGACATGGTTAAGGATATAAAATAGAAAATACAAAGTTTTTAGGAAAACCCATTTTAGCAGTGGCTTTGATCAGTTTATTAATATTCTTGTTTTTAAACTTTGCAGAGCATAAATTATTAATTCGAAATAAATGGTTAATGATGATGTTTCTAAATACCGAAAGATGCAGACATGAATTAAAATGTGTAAATAAGTTGACATTAAAACAAAAATCTTGCCGTTTGTCATAGATATCTGTGTAAAGTTTATTACCATCGATGATTATTTTGAGATCTAAAAAGTTAATTGATTGATTAGTCAGAGTATTTTGAGTTAGCTTTAAATTAGGTGGATAATTGAAGGAAAAGCCATTTTGTGAGTTCTTGTTGAGATAAAATACAATAATATCATCGATGTAACGATAAAATCGAACATCATCATTGCAAATTTGCTTTTCATAATAATAAAGATAGAGATCTGCCAAAATACTGGAGCTACAACCTCCTTGTGGGATGCCTAATTGTTGCAAATAAATAGCGTTGTTGTGGAAGATATAATTGTTATAATAAAGATTTTTTTTTTTTTCAGTACATTACACGAAATATCGTTACTGCATACATATTTTTTATCTGTAATCTAATGAATAATTATTATAAATGAATAGTTATTATGAAATGTATGAAGCTATATAATACTTTTAAAATAATATCTACTATATTTTAAAAGTATTATATAGATTATTAAACATTGTTTAAAAGCTTTTTCAAAATTTTAAACTCCATTTTTCTTGAGTTAAGATTTTTCTTGACTTTCGTTTACGAGAAATTTTCTGCATGCGCAAATTACATTTTTTTTTTTTTTTCCAGTATTATTATTTCTTTAGATTTATTCCAGTTTCATAATTCATTCGTTAATTTAATTTATTTTATGTTTAATAAATAAATAAAATAATAATAATAAGTCCTTGCGCACGGGTTTTGTTACATAAATAAACGTGATGCTAAACGTAAAACCATTTTTAAAAAGATTGAAATGAATTCAACGTGAAAGAAAAAGTGTGTTTAATTCGTTTAAAGAATGTTGCACATAAAAATATAATATATATATATATATATATATATATATATATAATACAAAAAAGGTTATTTTTCAGTACATTACACGAAATATCGATACTGCATATATATTTTTTATCTGTAATCTAATGAATACTTTGTATATATGCAGATTGATATCCTTTGTAACGAAAAATTATTATCATTTTATGGCGAACATCTTATATATGAGAATGTTTGTGTTTTATAATAAAGTAGGAATATGCGGTAAAAGCATTCTATTTAATATTTATTACATTATATTTAATAATGAAGAAATAATTTGTAAAAAATAAAATAAATAAAAATAACTGGTAGAGCATTGTGTACATTAATGTGTACAGTAGCTTCAAAGTAAAATAAAACAGAAATTTTACTCATTTTATTTTATTTTTAAATAGCTATTTTTCATACTTCACCATACTTCACTGCGCTTTTTAATTAACATAAAAAAATATATATATATATATATAATTTTTTTCATAATTTAAATTTTTTTAATGATTTTATTATTATTATTAATATTATTATTATTATTAAAGAACTTGGTTACCAGAGATTTTTTACTAAAATTTCTTATTTTTTTCTCCTTATGCCATACTATTTTCGAAAAAAAAAAGGGGGGGGGTCAGAAGTAATCTATAATATGTGATTTACTAATTATTACACTAATTGTAAAAAATAATAAATTAAATAAAGTAAATAGATTCTGCTATAAGAGTGAATTGAATGTTATTCTAATTTTACATTAATTTTATGTTTTCCCTTGAAATTTTGAACATTTTTATTTTTAAAGACTTTTTCAATCATGTGAAAGCAATGATAAGCAGTAAATACAACACTATATGATTTGAAAGCAATTTTTCCTTAAAAGTCCAACATTTTCCTTTTATTGTAGCTTTAGATTGTAATCAAATTAAAATTCCATTAATGAAGTGATTGCCTAATTAATTAAGATATCATCTTAAGATATCATCTTATTTGATATCATCTTCAAATAAAGAAGATATCATCAAAATGTAATGTCCATCTAAAAAGATAGAAACAAGAAATATTTGTTTTGTCATTTTACTTTCTTCATAAAACTCAATTTAATTTTGTGAACAATTTTTAATTTTTTATCACAGTAACGCATCAAGTTTTTTTTTTTTTCCCTTGAAATATGAAAAAATAATTTTTCAAATGCATTTCATGCATTTCAAATGCATTGTACAGCAAAATCAACTACAATAAATATTATTTAATTTCTTTCAAGTATGCACATCAAAATTCCCCGTATATGTCGCGTTTATGCATACAACATATGGAAATATATTTTTTTTAGTATAAAAGTTGCGTTTTTATGCACATTTCCTGAAAAAATATAGATCACGATCAATTTTACATTTTTTAATTGTTTTGAATTTTGTTTCCTCTTAAACTCTCTATTCTAAAAAGCGTGTCTGTGTGTCGGGAGCGCATACGTTCTTTCTTAACGGATAACCGTAAGCCTATCTCTGCAGAAACATTTGACCTGCATTCGTTTTTTAATGCTAGGTCATAAGCGACCTACAGCCGATGCTCAGTCCTTTCCTACCTTTTGACCCTTTTTATGATATTTCCCCCCTTTATCAACCTTTAGTAATTTCCGGCTATGCCATTGGCCAACTGAGTAGATAGGTCGCATTGTGGTACACTATCGTTTTTTATATGGAAAGGGTGAAGAGGAGATTCCCTTCACCCTCACCCCTTTTTGCTCTTGTTTTGATACTAAAGAAATCGGGCAGCCGAAAATATAGAGCATGCAACACGTGGGGCAAATTTCAGCACATTTTATTTCAGTGGATCCAAAGTTTAAGTGTGGAATCTTACTGTGACAAAATGTTATATGGATACATTAAAATATTGATGTTTATCAAGTTTATCAAGATTCTGATCTAATGGATAGCCTTGTTTTCTTCAATAAAAGGTTTTTTCATGTGACTATAAGGATTTTTAACAAAACTAATTTTCTTTTAAGTTTCCCATTTGGTGAGTCAGTTGTTTGTTTTGAATGAAGAAGTTATTTTAATTTATTTTAATTTATTTTTTTTCCCTTTTTTTATTTTTCCGTTCATTGTTTTATTCATTTTATATATGTTTATTCCTTATTTGTTTACCTTCTTTCGTTGCAAGTAAATTTATTATTTGTGTTTATTATTTTCTTTTCAAATTTTTGTTTTTATCTTGATTTTTGATTTAAAATATGAATTATTTTTTTATTGTTTATTATTATTTATTATTGTTCCATATCCTGTTTTATTATTTTGCTTCTAACTTTCAAAACTTCACATAATTTGTTAAATTTTACTTTATGATTTTTTTACTTTTCTGTTTGCATGTTTGTGTTATGTTATTATTTTCATGATTTTCTTAAACAATACGATTTAGGAATTTAACCGATATTCCTATCGTCATCTGAGAAGTACTTTTTTTTTTTTTTTTTTTTTTTTTTTTTGACGCAATTAATAATTTATCATACTACTCGTATCCCCGTTACTCAATTTTATTATAAAAACAGCACAATAAAATTATTCAAACTCCGCTTAAATTTATTTGGATATCACCGAAGATCCCACCATAATTTAATTTGCATTCTCACTTGATAAGGCAGCAATAGTAATCTATATACATAAAAATATCTATATCAATTTCCAAATTTTCTCTTCGGGGATATAGAAATTTAAAACACAATTTACCAATATTTATTTTTTATGCATGATTTTTTTTTCTTTACAAAGAGTAATAATTAGACTATTTAATTAATGTTATGTGCAAATATTCATTAACCAGTGATCTATTAGAAACTTTCACGTGTTTAATCTGAATGTTTATTTCCTTAATTGAATTACTTTAATGATAAGTAAGTCAGAATGTAACCTTTGCATTCATTTACATTCCTAAGACACATACTTAAAAAATAAATAAATAAATAAAATGAAATAAAAATATTTATTTGCAGTGTCATGTGTGAATAAAATTGCGTGAGTAAAATTTAATTATATTTCGTTACAGACAAAATAAGTAACCGGAAAAAACTTTCTTGTGATGAGACTGATGATTAAAATCTAATCAAACGTCTTTATCAATATGATGTTCATATAAAAAATTAGAAATATTTCGTGATTCGAAAGCTTATGTTATTTTATATCCTATTCGCTATTCCATTTCATTGAAAATAAACATATTATCCATTAATAAACGCTTAAAGAGTAATTTTAAAAAAGAATCAAACCAAATATAGATAAATCTTTAGACACTGAGAATTTCAATTTTTGTTTAAATCTGTAAAAATACTATGTTAAAAATAAATTAATTAATTTGAAAAATTAATAGTCGTGTAAAAAAAAAAAAAAAAAAAAAAAAAAACCTCTAATCAGGGATTTTTTTTCTGTTTACGTCGTAGCTAAAAAATAAAAATGTAAATAAATAATAAAAAGTTTTAATTTATTTATTTAAATCGAATAATCTAAGCAATTTCCTATTTATCGATAAATATTTCTATATAATTTCAAAGGTATTTTTTCTAAATTTGTTAACCTTTTCAATGTTTTTTTTTTTTTTTTTGCTTTGTATAAAGCTTTACTCCCATATGTAATTGTTTAATGATTAATTCAAATCATCATTTTTGAGGTTTGATCATTTTAATAGTGAATTATTATTATTAGAATCATATAGTACATAGTTTATACATGAAATAGGTATATATATATATATATATATATATATATATATATATTCACGTTACATAAAACTGATGCACATGAATTTAACTACTTCTTTTACAAAATGAGAATAAAACAATATACTAGTGGTGTAATTTTATTTATTTATTGCGCATTTAAAAAAAAAATATAATTATGATTATGATTCTGTTTTTCAAAACGAATCATTTTAAAGGACTTGAAATTTAATAATTTCTATGATATAAAATACACGTGCCACAAAGGAAAAAAATTAGCTAGGCATTTTAAACTCCATCCAGTTTTATTATTTCGCAAACTGTTTATAAGTAAAAGCTTAAAAATAATACTTGTTTAAATAAATGAATAAGGGAATTTTTCCTTCGTAATATAATCAGGGTTTTACATATCCAGGTTTTGACTCACAATCAATTTTACTTGCATTTGATAGCATTTGAAAGATTTCATTTCATAACATTCATTTTTTATTATCATTGAAAATGCATAGTTTTTATTGCATAGTTTTACAAATTGCAAAGCAATGTTTCTACAAAATTGCATATCAGACTAGTTAATTAATTGTATATGCATTACATATATGTATTTATGTATACATATGTGTAAGCGGGTGTTTGTGTTTATGTGTAGTAGTCCGTGCGTATGTTTGACTGTGTTTTTATTCATTTATAACTCGATGTAATAAACAAAACTAATGGTATTAATTATATAATGCCCTCTTATATTTAAATATATGGAAGCGATGCACTTAAATTACAATTACTAAATACTAACAGACAAAAATTTAGCATGTTAAACAAAAAATAAATCACTTGAAATCACTTTTCGCAATATTACATCAACAATTGGTTAATTTTAGGAAATTTAAGTATATTTAATTTTTTTAGCTCTTCCAGTCACCTAATAAGAATATCTTTCAATTTATTTATGTTATTTACACAAAATAATGAATTGCATAATTATACTGCATTTAATCGAATTTTGAACTTAGAAATTTTACTGAGTTTACACATTTAATTGCCATTCTTTAACGTGACTATAATTTTTGAATTGAAAATCAGATTAAAGGTCTTGTAGAATTACCGTCTCATTTATATTAATCATTAAATATTCATCTTTGTAGCCTTATGATGGATAACCTTTCAAATACAAGTATTAATTCTAAATAAAAATAAAAGCTTTTTAAAATTTTAATGAACCAAATCTTATGCATACGGAAAATTCTCTATAAAAATTACCATAGTGTCTATCAAATAAGATATTCCGAAAACCAGTGGAAAGTCTTACACATTCTTTCAAAAATAAAAAGTATATCATGAAATTATGTTGATACTGTAAAAACCCTTTTAACTAGTATAAATATGTGATTTGTATAATGTATATTCATGCCTTCTGTTATACTAAACTAAATGAAAAATTAAGTAAAAGCATTTTAGTGCGTTTTTAATTTTCTAGGAGGATTTCAATAGTATGATTTTAAACCAAATAGTATTAAATTTTTTCAGGTGTGTACATCAAGGCAGGAAGAAATTTCGAAGAGATTCAAACTTTATTATATAAATTTGAGTGTTAAAAATGATGTATAACTCCCAAATTTCGGGTTGTTGTTTGGATCCCCAACTCTACCTCACCCCGTTCGGCTACGGCCTTTGTGCACACATATATTTTCTATTACTTTGGAAAAGAAATTCAAAAAGAGAGTTATGGATAATTCTAAATGCTATTTTTATATAAACTTTGGATCCAGCATTACATTATTGATAAAAAAGAGTCTGAACATTATATATTTATTTATTTATATAAACATTTCTAAAAACCGAAGAACTTAATTTTTTATTTTAAATTATAAAGAACTTATACACATGATATTTAACTATATGACGACACTGCCTTTTACTTTAATAGTGAAAACAAATCAACTTTCGAAAGAACTACATGTAGCTAAAATCAAAACTATTAAAACAACATGTTTTCCCTTCAGTTATTGCATCAAAAGTTACTTAATTTCAATTTTCTGCAAAATAAATATTATCCTATTTTTTATTTTATTATTTTTATTTATTTTTTATTATATTTTATTTTATTTTATTTTTTGTCATTTCTTTTAAGAATATCCCTGAGAGATACTTTGGCATGTAAGCTCATACATCATGGTTCAGAATTTAATTGTCTAAATAAATAGTTAAAAGCTAGTTTAAGAAGTTATAAATAGTTCTTTATATATATATATATATATATAAAATGTATATTCTTCATCTAACATTTTATAGAAAATTTCATTTAGGGAGACATTTTCCCGAATAACATAAACAATTTATTTTAAGAACGAATTTCTCTAAAGAAAATGTGATTTGATAAACATGTAATTTAATGTAACATTTAAGGTTTAAACATAAATCTCTACATCTATGGTAATATTCGTTGTTAAAATTCTTGTTTAAATCATAAAAAAAAAAAAAACACGAAATTTAATTAGAAACTGACGAATGTTACTAAAATAAATAAATAAATAAATATTTATATCTCTTTAGAAATATCAGAAAAAAAAGTTATTTACCAAATATTTTCATTTATGAAATTTTGAAATGCATAATTTGGATTATATGAACTAAGAAATTTTGATAAAAATATTTCTATAAATAACTATTTAATAAATGCAAAATAATAAATTATCATTATTATTATTTTGTTACTAAATCTATTATCAATAATCATTCAGTATTTTAAGAGTAACATACAACATTTAGTATTTTAAGAGAAACAGCGTAGTTTCCAAAAATAACTTGAATATTTAAAAAGTAAATTTTGATTAATAAGTAATTAATTGTAGTAGATATTGGATTGTTTTGAAATTATTTATACATTATGTATTGCTTAGATTTTCTTTTTCTTCCACTAAATTTGACAGATATTGAAATCTTAACATTCATTTCTTACTTGTCATTGCTTAAGTTGTATTCTCGTAACTTTATTAAAATTTTTACATTTCAATACATTTTTTAAAGCATTTCCCTGCAGAAAAATACTATCTTTCTAATTATTCCATATTAATTATTTAATAAAATTGTACCTATCAGTTAATAAAAATACCTTTTGTAACACAAAGTGATATATTTAGAAACACACTTTAAAAACTTCTTATGAAAAGATAGGGAAAGATGTATAGTCATAATTAAGGAAAAGATATATAGCCTTACAAGTTTTTTAATTTAAAAATCAAAGCATTAAAAATAACATTATTTAGAAAAGTCAAAGAGAAATAGAGGGAAATATATATATAGATATATTGAAAAGACAGGACGTTTAAAACTTAAAGCATGCAAATATGCATAAAAATTATTTTATAAAGTATTTGATTTAATGCATTTTTTTTATGGATAATAATAAGTTTTAAGAATTTTTTTTAACTATGTGTAGCATGAAGCACTTTTAAATCGTATTCTTAATTGCATTAATTTCAATTTCTCATATTTAAAATTTCGTTTTCATGCACGTTTCAAAAACTAAAAATTTTAGATGCAACAATAAAAATGTAATATGTTTCACCCAACAACAATGATTAATATATATTTATATATACATAAACACATATTCTATTTATAATTATAATTATCATTCCAACCGGCATTATATACAATTTATAAATTTAAATTTTTTTATTATGTCATTTTCTCGATTTTAACAATTTAATTCTCCAAAATATCAAGTAACAAAATTAATCTGCAGTAAAAATTAAGTAGTAGTTATTTTTAGTAGTATAGTGCAGATTTTATTTCATTTTAAAACGTAAATAGTATGTAACAATAGTATGTGTAAATGTATTCTCAAGTACTACTAATAAAAAAATAATAATAATAAAATTACAATGATAGTCTTAACTTAATATTTATATTCTAAAAAGTATTTGTACTACCTGTTTGTTTTGATTTGTTGTAATGTATAAAGTATGAATTATATATTACTCTTGTGGCATGCAATTTCATAATAATAAAAATATTATTATCAGACTTTTTTAGCGAAGAAATAAAAAGATCATGTCATGTTTCTTCTAATGTTTCTAGAATAATGACTACTTAAATGTTAATAAATAAAAAAGTATTGTGCAACAAAGACCAAAAATTGCGTTTCGTGTGTGTATATAATTTTCCTCTTTCCCTATTATCAATTATATTTACTTATTTATTTATAACAATTTGTCTTACCAATTTTTGTCTTTTTGTCTTTTTTTTTTTTTTTTTGTAGTATATACACTGGCGTGTAACGCCAGTGTATATACTAAATTTACATTTCTTTATTTAACCTTTTCACTTATCTCGGCTCTGTGTGTTGTTTTTCTGTTTGCTGCACTTGTGCCTACTACGAAGGGTGTGTAGTATTAGTTCGACAAAAAATTTCTTCTTTTTTTTTTATTTTTTATTTATGGTGTTTGTATGGAGTTTTTATTTATGTTTTTCCAATTTCGGTCTTCTGGTTCATTTTTCACTGCTTACTTTACATTAGATTCATAATAATTTTATTACTCGATATTTTGGAGAATTAAATTGGTAAAATCTGAAAAAAAATGACACAAGAAAAATTTGTACAATTTATGAATTGTGCGTATTGTAGTCTATATTGATAGTTTTTATATTATAAAAAAATAGTGATTATTGCAGCTGATAACTTCTTAAATTATAGGAAATATAAATATTCGAATTTTTTTCAGTTATAAAAAAAGGGAAAGGTTTTTCATGAAAGAATCTGGGGGGGGGGGGGGGGGGGGGGGAGCAGAAATACGAAGATAAAAAAATATGTTAATTATTTAAAACTAAGAAAACAAGATATTTCTTAATTTTTCCTTTTCAATTTTATCCATAATATATAACATATTTGAAACTCGTTATTAATACACCGTAATTGATACATTGATTTATCGAGCATACATTTTTTTGAAATCGGTATGAACGAAAAATACCTTTGGACATTTAAATTATGCATTTAAGTTGAGAATTTTTAAATTTAAACAGAATATAGCGTTTAATAACTAGTCCGCGCCTAAGTTTTTATTTATTTGAATTTTCTATAAATGAGACAGTTCTATAAATAATAGGTGTAAAAATAAATTCATAGATCAATATAAAATGTAGCTATTTAATAAATTAAAATGTAAGTACTAAAGAACGTATCTAATAGGTATTGTTGATACTCTCGTTCAAAACTGAAACAGATGCATAGCCAAATAATAAATTGAAATAAAAAATAGAAAAAATATGAAACACAAGAGATTTTAAATATAAACTTTAGATAGTAACTTGAAAAAAATATTATAATTTACGTATTTCATTGATAAAAACTATAATAATAAATTGAATTTAACAATGATTTATAATCACCTTTTTTAAGAACTTTAGATAACCACGAGAAATTACATTAAAGTTTAACAGAAGAAATATCACATATAAAAAAGTAAATGTGACAAACTTTCTCGCTACGATATTGCAATAGCAAAAGGAGATTTTTTAAGAAAAATGACATTTTAAAATAGTGTTTAAAATATTCGTATATATATATATATATACACATAAACAAAATTGTTATTAAACAACAACAACGATAGTAAAAATATATAGAAAACGTTGTATTCAAATCATATAAAGCTTATCTTCGAAAATGTAATATAAACAAAAAAAAAAAAAAAAAAAAAAAAAAAAAAAAACATGAATTTTAACTAAATTTTTAAACCAACAAAGAAAACCAAACACGTTTGGAAGATGCCGTGCCGTTCGACTATCCAGCCGGAAGAAATTCTTACATGGTCAAGCCTTCCGATCAGTCCGAAAGAACGGGAAGCGAATTCGTACATTTTAATATCTTAGTTGTGGTTATGTAAACAGTATACGGTCGTGTGATTACTTAAATGGTACATTTATTTTATAAATTTAAAAGCAATCAGTTAATTAAAAAAAAAAATTATCCAATTAACTTCAAGATTAAATTAATTTTTAAGAAGGTAAAATTAAATTTATATGCGAAAAAGTTTTTGCCGTATAAAAATAACTGTAAACTTAAATAAGTTTTCATAACACAAATATATAATTATTTTTGTTTTCATCAGATGATTATTTTATAAAGGAAATTAATAATAATTTACATAAAAAACCAAAATCTTCTATGTCAGACATATTGTATAATTAAAAAATAATAATATATTCAATTTACATATTTTTTTCTGAAGAAACTATACATTTTTGGCTAAATTTAGGGAGGATCAATGTACCAGAAACATAATTTTACAAAACTGTTCGCTAAATTTCTAATCATTCATTAACAAAATTCTCCATGCACGAACATGCACAAACATTATGTTTGTGAACATAAAATGTTTAATTTTTTAAAGAAAATATTTTTAAAAAGACGATTTAAATTACCTTCTACATTTTTAGCCATCTAACCGTCGCTGACAGGTATATCTGGTCACTAATCTGTTCTTTTTTCTTACTTCTCTTCTCTACACTTATAATTTGAAATTATATAATCATAATATTTAGGTTATTTTTCATGTTTGAAGGTTTTAACCCTTTCATTCTCTGTAATGCCAATAGGAATCACAATATTTATGGTTTTCTTTCTTACCATCGAAAATTCCCACTGATTCAAGATGAAAAATCGTGTAATCTATATACGTTTTTCTAAAAAAAAAAAAAAAAAAAAAAAAAAAGTATATATATTAGTATATTAGATAGTTTCACCATTGCTGTTGATGAACGAAAAGGTGTTTTACTGTACTCTGATAATAATATTGGAATCAGTTCCTTTTTTCAGGGAAAGGGGGCAATTTCAGATGATTAATTGTTTCAAATATTTTTATTTTATTTTGTAATATTTATAATTTGTATTTTAATTATTTGTAGCAAGTATTTTTTTTTCAAAATTTAGATATTTTTATTCATTGAAAAATTATAAATTTAAATTGCATTAGTGGTTATATTAACTATAAATTAACACCTTTCAGTTGCTTCGTTAACTATATAATTCACACGCTGCTATTACTACTGTTTTAAAAAAAATATTTATACATATATATGTGTATATATATTATAACTTTTGAAATATGTTTATGACTAAATATGAGATTTATGGATTTATGGATTGAAAAATTAGAAAGTTGAAAGTTGAATAATAGCCAGAAGAAATATATTCATGTGCATTGTTAAAATTTTAGTCACAACTTGAACTAAGTGTTATTTTACTACATTTAAAAAAGTGTGCAGCGAAAAAAATTACAATTTTGCCATTTTCAAAAGCGGCCAGAGTGTTAAAGGTGTGATTGTAAGCAAATCTTTTATTTCATTTATTTATTCAATTAATTTGCCTCTTAAATTAACATTTTTATTTGCGTACAAATTTTAGTAAAACAAGAAGCAAACGAACCACTAACCATTAACTTTGTTTACCATTAACTTTAAATAGCAGTTTACTGGATAAAATAAGCCTATACTTTAAATAAAAATATTTTTTTTGCAAGAACAGTGGTGAAAACATCCTTATTAAATAGCGGATCCGTGCAAAACATGTATTAGATTAAATTTCTTTTTCTTAAGCCAATTATTTTTTCTATTAAAATTAAAAAGGCCTTTAACATCTTGTCCAAAAGACAAATCTTATCGTAAAAAAAAAAAAAAAAAAAAAAAAAAAAAAAAGTGAAAAATAATTCCTTATAAAATAAGTAAATTCATATATAGAGTAAAAACATTTGTACATTTTTCATATGAGGTGCTTCCGTGGGAATTTTCAAGGACATTCTAATGAGGAAATATGATATATATATAAGTGTATATCCAATATCTTTTTCCCCTTCTAAATTGGTATTTCTCCACATCTACTATCATAATAACCGCAACAAATTGGAATAAAAATAATAAATATATCAGGGAAAAAATGTACTTTCTTCTTATAGTCTACTTTTTTAAAAGTACTTTAACACTTTAATGTCAAATTGAATTTTTTAAAAGGATTATTTATAGTCTTTATTATCAATTTCTGATTTATATTTTTCTTTTTTTGTGGAAATTTTAAGAATTTGTCGCAGAACTTGAAAATTTCGATAAAAATATAATGTTAAATGAACACTATGAGCTCCGATAAAAATGTAACCCTTTTTTTTTTTTTTTTTTTTTTTTTAAACAGTAACAGTCTAATAATAAAATATTTCCGTGATACTGAAGGATATTTTGCCCTGTAAATTAAACCTCTAGAAAAGGTATATATATATATATACATACACATTGTCTTTTTCTCTGGAATATATATATATATATATATATAGTTTTAATCCTTGCAAATATATTAGGTTTTGTCTAATACTTATATATTTTCATTTCTTCAAAAGAAAAGTGAGTGGTAAGGTTATGAATTTCACACAAGAAGAAAGTAAAATTGAGTTAAAATAAGTAACATAAATAAAAACTTAAAATTGTAGTAACATACATTCAAAATGAGATAAAGTGTCTCTTTAACAGTTAAAGTAAAATTTCAATATTAAACGTCATGTTGCATAGCAAATTGATAGAAAATGTTTAATAGAAAAAAATATGCATTTCAAAAAAAAAAAAAAATTATTAAATTTTAAAAACATTCATAAAAAGATAAAATATATGCAGACATGTATGCACAAGTATAGTTATGTGGAAAAACAGAGGGTAAATTCAAAGGGGGGAAAAATCTGACAGGAAATTGGGGAAACCGAAAGGAGACCTACATTCAGAATGAGTCTATAAATGCTGAAAAGTTGAGGATCATACATACAGACGTTTATATGTAAGTAGGGTAAATTTTCAAAATAGGAACTTTTGGAGGAGACAAAAGCTTAAAGGAGGAAAAACATTGAGAAGTAGATAGTAAACAACGAAAATGTAACAACACATAAATTCTTTAAACGTATCTTATAAATGAAAAAACAGTAAAACATAGTTTATTATTTTTAAAATACAAAAAATACGAACTATATGCTGAAAATATTTATTTTCATAAAACTTTTCACAGAAAAATAGCAAAATATAAAAAACGAAATGTAGTAGATTAGAAAAGTACAGGAATTGGTATTCAAAAAATTTTCTTTTGTAACCCTGAGCATGTTGCAGGAAATATTACTTTACTGTTTCAATATTCAGTAAACTATTCCTACATTATTAAAATATATTGACGCTGTTAAAAATGTTTTACAGTGAAAATAGTTCCAATTTAGAACCAACCAAAATTTTAGAAATTAGGTGCACTGTGTTTCACCAGTTTAATAGTGCTATTTTATTGCTTAGTATCATAAAAATTATGGAACATTGTACCAATATAATGGCAGCAACTAAATTTCCCTAATTAGCACCACTTTTTCGCGAAACGTTGAACTATTTAACAATATATCCAAATGAAATCACAATATATATATATATATATATATATATTTTTTTTTTTTCTAAACATCTTCTATAGATGTTAAATCTGTATACATTTTTTCCTTTGTTTGTTCCAAATGAAATTAGGTTAAATATACAGAACCATAAACAGAAAATGTAAATATTTGTCGAGGTTTAACTTTTACAGATTTAAAAACAAATATGCCATAAGGTATGCTATAATAGCTAAAATGTATCTTTCAACTTTATTGAAATTTTGCACACAGTTCACCGATAATATCGCAATTTTACTCCAGAAAGCCTAAATTTGCAGTTTTATATCACAAATGTTTTAAAGAACAAACAAAAGATTCTATAAAATTTGAAAAAGTTTGTGTGTTTTCATGAACTGTAAGTTAATTTGGGGCTTTTAAGAAGTATAAAAATTCTATTTTTTTTTTTTTTTTTTTTTTTTTATAAACGTCGTGGAATTACGAAAAAGTAATTACATTTATGTTCTATAACAACAAAGGAGGAAGAGAAAAACGTTTTCTCTACAGGATTTGTAAATTGTGTGTAATTGTATAATATTTAAGAACGTGTTATCAGGTAAAACTGAACTTTTTAAACGTTTTTTTCATTTTACATGCATTTAACTAAAGTTTCTCTTAAATATTTTTTCTTAAATAAATTTTGATGTTATAATAGTTTTTTAACATTAAAAAAAAAAAACCTTTGTATTAAAGCCGCCTGAAGATTAGGTAAAATGACATATATTTTTTATAAAGTAAAATTGTTTTGATTGATATACGACTTTCATTATTACGCTTATGCAATTAATTTACAACTATTTTTTTCTATGAAACGGGGTTTTACGTTTTTAAAAATGTTTCAATTATTATTATAATCTGCGTTTTAATTTACTGAAAACTGTAGAAACCCCAATTAAGATATTTTCGCTAAGAAATGTGGAAATATACATTCTCTGGTAAGCATTTCAGTTTTAAAATAATCTTATATAATGTTTCCTACTATATATAATGTCTCTTATATATAATGTTTCTCGTTTAAACTTATATATAATAATGTTTCGCACACTTTATATAAGAATGTACGCACATTCTATTATTTACATTAAAACTTAAATTTAATGCAATTTCACCATATTCCAAAATCTCAATGCGATATAGAAAGATATCAAACTTTTTTTTTTTTTTTTTTCTGGTTCCAGAGATTTTTTTTAATTACTATAAATTCCTAATATGTATGTTTGTACCTTCGTCGATGTATTTTGGCTGAACGCCAAAATACATTTCGTTTAAGTTAATAGCGTATCCTTATTATTACATTATTTCTTCATAAATTTAAAAATGGGGAGTTTTTGTTTATCTTCTTTATCTGTTTCGAATCAATAGCTCTTAATCTCAAATGACATTCTTCAAAATGAAATATATTAAGATAATATTTTTATGGAAGATTGATAGTTAAATTAAATTCATTTCTAAATTAATTTTATTGGTGGCATTTTTATAAAATTTAGTAAGTGAACTAAGAGAAAAAGTTATCCTGCAATTAAAAATTTGTTGAATATGTAGAAGTTATTAATTTTTTTGTTTATGTTTTTTAAGGAATGTTTCTTGTACAAAATAGTTTAAGCTTAAAAAAATAAACTTTATGAATAATTTAGTTATTAATTATAAAACTTTAAAATAGAAAAAAGTAATTCTATTAAATATAAACATTTTAAAAGCTTTAAAATTAAATTCATTTATAAAAGAAAGTAAAAATCATTCTAGAAATATCCTTTCTTTTTAAAATCCATTTTAAACCAGAATCTTGGTATATATATATAAATGATATTATATATGTGACTTAGTTAATGATGCAAATATCAGTCATTTTGCTGATATTTGATGTCAGTATGAAAAAAAGAAAAAATAATAATTGAAATTCTAATTTTAATAATTTGTAAAATTATTCTAACTCTATGATTACTATACTTTTTTTTTATTTTTTTTATGTCGTTTAAACAAAACTTTGAGCTCAATTTATTTTTATTTATTTTACTTTATTCTTCTTTTTTTTTAAATTAATCTTTATTTTATTTATTTATTTATTATTTACTTTTAAGTAAAATAGCATAAAAAATGACTGCGTTTAACACACTTACAAATAAATAACTAAATAAATCTAAAACACTTGTTTAATTTAAGAAAAATTAATAAGAAGAGGAGTGTAAAAAATCCCGTTCATTAAAGAATTTATATAAATATATATATACATATCTGCTCCAAAGAAAATTTAATAAAAATATGAAATTTGTGTACTGTGAAAGAAAGTGTGAAACTTGTTAAAACAAATTTCAACTTAATAAGTCCATGTAAAACGAAATGGTTTGACGATAATGGCACTAGACTCTAAAATATTATAATAAGCAATATGAGTAGCTAGTGGCACTTAAAATGGCATTCATTAACTATATTTTTGCATTGACAAACAGACATCATGTGATAAAGCTCATGTTTTTCATTTTATTTGGTTCTTTTCTTTTTAGTTACACTTGTCTAAAAAAAATCAGCTACCTGAAATTTTTTTCGTAAATATTATATTCTCGACCATTTTGAATTCAAAAATGATTTAAATTTCTTCCTGTCACGTACGATTATTTCTTTTTTTTTTTTTTTTTTTTTTTTTTTTTTCAAATAATAGAAATTACAATAAAAAATCACTCTGTTTATTACATTAAATTAAACATATTCTTTATCATAATTCATCAAACAATTCCTTCATTGCAACTAAAAATTCTGTATCACTCTTTTTTACTGGAACACCTTCTCGATTTCCTCCCTTCCATTGCCCCCTCCTATCCCTTAAGTTCCCATTTTGAATTATTTTTTAGATTCTCTCTTATAAGTATTGTTTGAAAGTAATAAACAATAATTAAGGATGGTTTTCATAAGGAAACCACATATCATATTTTCAAGCAAAGTTTAACTAAACCTGTGAGTTTTAGAAAATGGAATGGAACTGGTCAAATGGAAGTGACAGAATTTTTATTTTGCTGTTACTTTCGGTTTCAGTGAATAAACATGTATAAGAAACAATAAACAAATCCTAGTTTTTTGGTTGCAGATCTGTGCTATTGTAAATCTTAGTAAATCATATCATTACTAAGTTTCAAGGTGCTATATTAATGATTTATTAAAAATTGAATTAGTAGTATAATCTTAGGTGACTAAGTGTCCTACTTATTAAGAACCACTATTTTTATAACAATTATTTCTCTATTTTATCGCAGAAGTTCAACTATTACTTAAAATATTATTTATTATTTTAAACAGCGGTATTCAAAATAAAGGATACTCGTCTCCTGAATCAATCATACCAGTGTACTCATTTCTCTGAATATTTATATAAATGGCCTTAAAATCGCGTTGCATAGCAAGATGTTTTTTTTTTTTTTTTTTTTTTTTTTTTTTGTAACATAGAAGTACTTGATCAGTTTTTTCCGCTTATTCACTGTGATTATTTTGAGGTTATTGATAAAAAAATACTCCACCTCATTTTTCTTTTTTCTTCTTCTTCTTTTTTTTTTTTTTTTTTTTTTTTTTTTTTTGTAAATATACAAGATAATGTGTAATGAGATGTTTTATGACATTATTACAAAATTCATTTATAAAAATGTAGAAAAGCAAAATGTTTAATGGTAATGTGCATCGAAAGAAATATTTTTATTTAAATATTTGTCTTTATAGTGTTATTTTGTATAACCAACATACATGCCATCTTGTACTTTAACATGAACGATATTTCGTTTTACTACTGTGTATTTAAAATAATATTTTTAACTCTTTATAGCAATGTGAATAATTTAATAATTTGTCTTATTAAGAATTTACAAAGAAAATTTCATTTTGATAAACTATTTCTTCAATTAAAAATAAAGCATGTATTGTCTTAAATTTTATTGATCTTAAATTTCTGATATTATTGATACAGCAAACTTTACAAAACTGCACATAAAAATTACTGCAGAAAAAAAAATTACTTGCTTCCAAACTACAAAGTTTTTGCTTTTAAACTGCATTTATTCTGCAGATTTTATGATTTTTATTCAAAATACCTTCAGATTATCTGCATATTTTTCTGCAGACTTTTTTTAGCGGGTTTATATTTGGAAATGCTGAATATGAATTTTAACAATTCATTTTAATGTCTAATGGTAATAAAGTAATATATCAATCTTTTTTTTTTCCATGTCTTATATTACCTCAAATAAAAAAGTTATCATTAACTAGTAAATTGAACAGTGTAAATATCGTTTTGAAAATTTCAAAATAGCATAAATAATTATAAGGATATTTTTTGTATGCAATTGAGAATAAAACAGAAAATAAATAAATAAATAAATAAATAAAATAGGCTTAAAAGGTACTTATAAGAGAAATTTTAATAAAAACCGTGTTATGAATTATAGTGAAACCGTTCCAGAAGTCTTCCACTATTTGAAAGTCACCTCTCTCTAGGGGCAGTTTTACGTGGTCTCGAATTTTACCAGTAGTACTGCATACTAATTTGTCTTCATAAAACAACCACGTACAGTCGTGTATCTCTCTTAGAAATTACATTTTTCAGCAGCATATGATTTTCATTTATTTTCCATTGACTTGACCCCTGTTTATCATACAACTGACATTAATCTCTATGCATGTAAAAATAGTTGGCATAGGTAGACTCTGCTCAGTTTCCCCATCATGTGCACATTCTCATAAATTTCTATATAGTGCAGGATGTATTATATTCATGTTAAGAGAAATGAACTTGATCAAACGCTTGACACAGTAATAGAATGAAATCCCCGCCTAATAGGCTATCCACCATTCAGTTCGATATATTTATGCAATTCTAATCCATTAATTTATTTTATTGGAGTCAATTTCGTAGTTTAATTTTCATGATACTATTTCCAATGCAGCAGTCCCCAAAATGCATATTTGTATGAAATATCGCCCAATTTTGCTATGTTGATAAAATCTTAAATTTCGAATAACTTACGAAATTTTCCTATTAGAATATTTGTAGTCAACGATGTGCATATAAGTATCATAAATGTTATTTTGAAGTTGTCTGCTATATTTATGATCCTCAAAATGGACGTTTATGCTCAATTTTCCCTTATTTTGCCATGTTAAGTAAATCGTAAATTCCAAATAATTTACGAAATTTTTAAATTAAAAAATTCATAGTCAGGGATGTTCTTGCCAGTATCTTAAATGATATTTTAAAAGTGTTCTGACACCTTTACGATGAAAATATTCCTCAAAACGGACGTTTATTCGAAATTTTGGCGTATTCTGACATGTTAAGAAATTCGTAAATTTCGAATAATTTGAGAAAATTTCAAAGTAGCATGTTTATAGTTAATGATGTTCACATCGGCATTAAAACTTATATTAAAAAGTTGTTCTTACATCTTTACGATAAAAATATTTCTTTTCATGCACGTTTAAGTGAAATTTTGCCCTATTCTCCCATGTTAAGAAAATCGTAAATTTCGAATAACTTCTGAAGTTTTTTAATTAGACTGTTGCAAATGAATAGGGTTCTTGCCAGTAGCATAAATAATATTTTAAAACTAGTCCGATCTCTCTGCGATCACTTGTTTATGAGATATCATGTACACACACTAACAAACTAACGTACTAACACAGTAACAAACTAACAGACACCCTACAGACGGACGCAATGTCCATTTTACTATTTTCGGATTATTAAACCTAAAAACGTGTACAAAAGTCAAAAAACCGAGGTCGAAAATTTTCAGGATTACCTAAGTTCCCCATACGTATAATATGATGGGACGTATAGTATAATTTATGTGCAGAAAAAAAAAATAAGTGATAAGACTTCATATTTTCACATACGTGTAATCAGAGATGAAATGCAAACTTGAAAAAGTGAATTTCGTGTGAAAATAACATTGAAGTAATAAATTGAAATACAATGGCTTCTAAATAATTAATGTTGACGTTAGGTGGCAAAATAAAAATATTGAACTTTGCTAGGTATACAAATTTAAAAAATAATCAACATTTCCTTTTAGAAAACTTCAGTGGAAGTGTATAGATTGGTAGAGATCTCTTTTCTACTCAGAAATTACGTTAACTTGAACAATTTGCTCTGGTATATAAAATAATTCTTGAAGAACACAATTATTGCGAAAAAGCTTTTAACATTTCAACAAATATTAACGATTATTCGAAATATGTATATATATATAAGGTAAGGGACGACATGTCACAAATATGAATTTTTTTAAGAATGATGCTCTAATGAAATTAATTAATGATATTTGTCATGAATAATAATAATAATAATAATAAATAGACTTGGTTTTATGTTCTACTCTCTTATCTCCTTTATAGTAAATGGGCATAACACTTACTGTCTCTATATAAAACAAAAAATGCATGTGAAGAACATGTAATATTGTAAACATGTAAATTGATATAAATTTGAATAATTAAAAACATTTAATTTATAGAATTTGTTTTATGAATTATGATTTCATAAACCATATCTTTTAAAAGGTTCACTAAAGGGTAATTTTCTATGACACGGTGGAGGACCTTTTTAAAGAGGTTATACTGTAGTTTATTTGCCCCAAATTTAGATCCTCTTAAAAAAAAAAAAAAAAAAAAAAAAAAAAAACTACTTTTTATGTGTAGCAATTTAACTCATTCAAAGTAAATAATAGGTAAAGATTAAACGAGATATATAATAAAGTTTCAATATCTTTTGGTCTTTTTATAGAAAGCTATAGATAGAAAAAAATAAACATATAATCAATATATTTTTATTTTATTTTATTTACCTCTATATATTGTTTATAAAAGTTACTTGAATTTTGCTTTAACTTCTTAAATATTTTTTTTTTCGATGTTTAACTAAAATCTGTGTGTTCTACAGGTAAAATAACTACAGGAAATTTGCAACTGCATTTCAATAAATTGATAGACTTGATAAAATTAAGCGCTATAAAAATAGTCTTTATTAAAGAAAATTGTTAGAGAATTCCAATTCTAGATTTTAACACCTAAACACACACACACACACACACACACACATATATATATACAAATGTATAAATATATATATAAATATATATATATAAGAGGTAGTTATCCATTTCATACTAAATATTTACTTGCTGTATAGTTTTATGTAAATATAGTTTTTACATTCAATTTTCGTAAGATTATATTAAATAAAAGAAACATAAAGCAATTCTGCATTTAAAGTAATCTGTAATTTAAAGGCAGCACTAAATGACAAGTTTCCCTTACATGAGTTAGGTAGTCAGTCGTAACCACATTCGTTTTATAAATCAATAATTGCACAGAACCCTAAAAAATTCTGGGAAATTAAATTTAAAGATAAATGAAAGTAACTTGGAGGAAAAACTATTTAAAATCTTTTCCATGTTTTAAATACTGAATATCTGACTTTGCACTAAGATTAATATCATAAATGAGCACCAATGGACTTTTTTCCCTGAACTACATTTCCAAGTTTTGTAGAACACCAGCTATTACCATGTTCCTCAGCATTAATTATCGCAGCTAATGACTTTATATGGTCAGTAAGCTAGTCAATAAAGCGCACTCGACTACTAAGTCGAATGCACTGGAAGCTCCAAATCATTATTTTGCACCTGTTCCCTCCTCCTGAACAAATTCTACACTTTAAAATAAAATTTTACCATCGGGAAACGACTGGAGCTCACTAGCGACCCTTTATTATAAAAGAGACTGAAACAGGTAAATGGTTCTTGTAGAGGAAAAAGTAATGATTTGAGGTGGGAAGGTCGCACCAGTTGCAATTATACAAAATGTAGTAATTTTTAATAAATATTTATAAATGTATCTAAAAAAAGAAATAATGCAAAGAAAGGTAGATCGTTTCATTGTACTACATTGCACCGTTAAATTTCTCGTTTATAAATACGAGAAAACAGTATATATATTTATATTTATATCCATTTATTTATTTATTTAATCTATGACATATTTTATCTTTGAGATTGTTCGTTTCAAATTCACGTATTTAATGTACATACAACCAAAGGAAAAACTTATTTTAAGTGGAATTTATAGGTAATTTCGCACGTTATATGTTGCTTGTAATTATGCTTCAGATGACACTAATAAATAAATATAATTAACCAACTACTTAATAATATTAATAATAACTTATTTAGGCTAAAAAAGAAAATACATTTTTAATATTTGTTGTCTCCAGTAAATACTGTATGATATTAAGAAGAAACTTGATATTTATTATGGATAATACACAAATATTTCTGATATTTCGAATGTTTTCATATTTACCTAAGTATATTGACCAATATATTTTAGAATTTATATACGAGTTGCTTTATCGTATATTGTTTGAAAATTTATATTTTATAAAATATCATATCTTTGTATATGCAACCATTCAAAATTTACCAGAAGTACAATTAACGAACATATTTCATGCATAATTTTTTTTTTCTAAATCAGAAATTTATTACATTCTGATTCCATTTATAGAAATACAGATATCCGTAAATTGAGGAAGATGATAATATACCAATTTATAGTTCTATGTATATGTCTCTTTAGAGCATTTATATATACCTATATATATATATATATATATATATATATATATATGAATATATTCAGTCTATTGCTTTCTTTAAAAGAACTATATCCATCATTTTTCTATAAATTAAGCATTTGCAATTTCCAAGATGTTAAAATACAATTTAAGTGAAGTTATATATGGCAAAGTTAGAAATATATTAAAATGCATTTATTATATATTTTACCACTAATTAAGGATGTTAATTGCTCTAATGAAAGAAGTTAAGTAATATAACAGTTTTATGCCCATTTTTAATTACTATGACAATTAATTACATTGTGATTTTTCATATAAAGAAAAATTTTTATCAACATTTGAAAGTGAATATGACAAAAAATTTCACTTAACGTCATTAAATGTAATTGTTTGTTAAAAATTTTTGTAAAAAAGTTGGTAAAGCTGTATAGCTTTGAAAGAAATCAAAGTCAATTACACTTAATAATAATGTAAGTAATAACTGAATAAATTTAAGAATAAATTCTTTGAATTTAAACATTTGTACGCAATCAAAAAATACAACATTTTTCCAAAAGAAAAATAACAGAACTAAATTTACAGAAATAGACTATTTAGATAATTTTAGATCTAATACTTACGAATATATCTATGACTAATAAAAGTTTTATTTATTTATTTATTTATTTTCTGAAGTTAACCTAAATATGAATAAAAGAAGAGTAAAATCATTAATTTAAACAAAAAGTTTAAAATACTATTTTCAGTTCTATTATAGGAAAACATGTGGAATGTTTTATATAATTTATTTGAATAATAATAATAATAATCGTATGAATAAGTGCAATTAGGTAAATTCATACTAATTAGTTCAAAGGAAATAACATAACCCTAATAAAACAAATGGCAAATATTCATACAGATTATCAAAAGTTTTCTATAAGAAAATATAATCTGCATTACTCTATATATTGTTCCCATATTTTATAGTTTTTTCTACCTATTTGCAAAATAATGTAGTTTACTGAATACTAAACATTATTGCTTATTTAGTGTTTTTCTTTTATCCTTCTACTTCTTCTTTTTCTTTTTTTTTCAGAAGAGGAAGTAAGAAAAACTAAATATAACTACCAAAAAAGAATACAATTTAAAATGTATAAAAGAAAAAAAATCTTCATATTTAGCAAACAATTGGACCATAAAATAAAATATAACTAATCATATTAAAATTACCACGGTAGTCAATATTGGTTAGACAAATTGTTAAGATATTGTCTTAGTTTTTGCTTTTCACAGTGTTTGCTATCTTCATATTTTCCTTTATAAGAAAACAAATTGTTTCTTTTTACGCGATAAAACATATAATAATATCTTAGCGAAGAAAATTTAGTTGCAATATAAACAGCATGCGTTACAGAATTTTCAATATTGGGGGAATTGACTATGGCTACCACAGGTCTAAAAGTTTTTAAGATATAATAAATTAGAATGAATTTCTCAAATTAGATATTTTTTTTTTTTTTTAATAAAAGGCATTTGAAAGTGTTATTTTTGATAGTTAGAAATGCACTGTAACTTAGTCATTCTAATATGTTCAAGAACTTGTACCACTTTCATTTTAATCTTAATATTTTCAAACATACAAGGTAGATTCTTATAAATTAGAAATACGCAAAAAAAATAAAAAGATATATTTAAATATAAGAATACTGTTAATTCTATATATGGATTTAACATTATATATTAATAAATAAATAAATAAATAATAATAATAAATAAAAATTTACTCTTATATAATTGCGCATATAATTATTATAACTGTAAAATTAGTGACACAGCTACGCTTTATGGTACTATATCACAACTCATAAAAGATAAGTATCCATTTAAGTAGAACACAATATTTAAAATATTACACGCATCGAAACAAATCAAAAATTGATTTTTTTTTGTTGTTGTTGTTGTTTGTTTGTTTGTTTATAAAGTTTTAAAAAATAAAGCGTGACATAATGTTAAAATATCTTCAGAATGTACTGAATTCACATTCTTTTTTTTTAATTGTTATTACAGAATTTCTCGAATGTGCCAAATGGAATGTATTGTATACTTAATTTTATTAAAAATAATTTAAGTAACATTGGCATTGTGGTTTAATAACTATTTAAAACAAGCGATTTATTAATAATGTGAAACCCTTACTGAGTCAAAGAAAAGTTGAAAAGGAAATTATAATATCATGCGTGTTTGTATATATTGAAAAAGTCTCATTATCTTTATGTATTAGATATTAAAATACAATTCAACGAATTTTGATTTGCTAAAATATATATAGAGAATAAAAATCATGGTAATTTTACCTGAACTTTTTTTATTAAAATCTGAATATTAATGATATAAAAATTTTAACTTAACTATCTTACGAATTCAAAACATTTAACATAAATTAAAATACATAAAAATATTTAATAATATACTTTATGTAGCATTCTTGAGGAAAAAAAAAAAGTATTTTTTTTTATTTTAATCACACCATAAACTGAAAAACAACTTTCTTTAAAAACAACTAAAAATGAAAGTGCTAATGAATATATATGTATATATGCATAATTTTACAAAATACAATTTTTAGAAGTATGCTTAATCAAATTAAAATCACAGCAATTTAAAGATGGGCTGTGACGAAAAATAATGCAGAACCTGAAAATAAAATAGGATATTATTCATTCAAATCGAAAAATGAAAATTTAAAATCAAACTTTTATTTATATGAAAATATAAACCCATATATTCAATGTATAAGCTTAATTAACGGATCGCTCTCAGCGTAAAATATGTTAAGTAAAATGCATAATAGATTTGAAAATAATTCAAAATCCTCGTATTATTATATTAAATTTTATCACAACCTATTAAAAAGAAAAAATAATAAAATAAAATAAATTATTTTTATGAGCAAACGATGAAGAGTTTCAAAGTAATTAACGTTATTTTCTTTTTATTTGACTATAAAGAGAAAAAAGTTTGTTTTAGGTTTTAATTATTTTTTAAGCCTTGGTTTCTAAAGAGTATAATAGAAGAAAAAAAATCAAATATATTTATATATTTAAACCAGTAATCAAATAATTAAATCTGCATAGTTATATATCTATGAATTATGTCTGTTTATTTATTCTATAGCTATATTTATCGAGAGAGAGAGAAATTGAATTTAAAATATAAAATTAAATGAGTGTTATTTTCGTACTACCTAAAATGATTAAATTTGTGTATTATTATATTTTTCAAAAGAAAGAATTATGCGTATTGTATGATATAAGATTAATATAAATAAGCAAATTAATTAATTAGTAAAAATATAAGAAAATATTTAATTCGTGCTCCCCCATTTCAAAATTTTTGTAATTTTTCATGCTGGAAACTATATTTAGTGGTATTATTCGTTCCAACTAATACATAAATATTTTTATTTTAAAGATGATAATATTGTTTCGTAAGCAACTAATGGAATTATAATTTTCTCATTATTGCAATAGTTTTTCTGTTCATTTTTTATCGCGTGAACTTTTATATTATGTTGAGCTATGAAATTTAATTTTAATTTAATTGTCTATTTTTTAATTAAATGATAGTCTTGTATGCAATAACAAATTAATGTAGTTTCATAAAAAGTAATAGCGCTGTTTTTTTTTTTTTTTTTTTTTTTTTTTTGTCATTTCATATATAAAATCTTAATAACTGAGAAAATCATTCGATTTTTATTATCATAATTTTTAATAATTATTTATTTATTTATTAGTTTATTTTTGCTTTTTTTTTTTTTTTTTTCTTTTTTTCAAATTATATTATTTCTAATTTTAAAATAATATGGGCGTTTTTTAAAGCCAGAAAATTATGTGAAAAATGATGAAAGCAAATTAAATCTTTCAAAATTTTTACATTTTGTTGAAAAACATGTAAAATAAATAATAAATGAGTAAAATTAAAATAATAAATGTTTGGGTTTTTATTTCGAAAATTGTCATTGAATGAACTCTATTTTTCTTTATATTTTCTACTTAAGATTTCTGGTAGGCTCATATCATGTACAAGAAGCTAATTCCATGACTGCAGCAAATAAATGTTTATTTATAGACGAGATTAAAATTCGAATTATCCTTCTTAACATGTAAATGGATGAAAGAAATATTCTGATAATAATGAGGACAACATTTGTTACAGTTTTGGTCACACAGCACAAACTTTCTTCAACTTTATGTTTATGGAGGCTTATCGTTTTCAGGCATGGGTGTTTATATGTAAGATTTGTTCATAAAGATTATCTCTCCTTTGCAATAAACTAGTTTGTGATGCAACACACGAAAGGGCGGGCACCCTAGGGCCTTGAAGCAAAGATACTAAAATTACATGCTACTTAAAGCAGCAGAAAACTAATGCGAAACACTGTATTTCCTTCAATAAGAAAGATTTTTATGTGCAGCTAAACCTGCCTTTACCGTTATTGTTAGTCTCAAATGTACCTCCTGCCCTATCTTAAATAAAAGCATTAAACTTACAAAGTTGTTACTTTAGAAATATTTGTGAAATAAAATTCGTTTAAACATGATTTTTGTTGTATTAAAAAGTAATGGTAAATTAAGAAATAAACAGTTTCTATTTTTTTATTATTAGAAAAATAAGTATATTTTTACGAAAACCTGATCCTTTTTTTAGACGTTGTTGAGGCCACCTATAAAACCTATTTTACTTAGAACTATGATGTGATGACAGCAGTTTCAGAAGCCAATCAAATAGAAATTACCTAAAAGCGATTTTTGGCAATATTTTTTTTTTTTTTTTTTTTTAAGCATTGCCTGCCAAGTAAGAATTTCAAATATTTGGCGGATTATTTATATTACAGTTTATTCTGTGAAAAGATTCTAATGAAATATTATTCGAAGAGAGAAAATATCATTGAAAGAAATGCAATGCTCTAAAAAATAAAGTTTCTTTATTTTTTCTTTCTTCCTTTATATGTATGTATATATATATATATAACGTTGTAATATTTTAAAATTTAAAACGCAATATCTGTAAAAATAAATGAATTCAAATTACAAAAATCACCCTATAAATTATTAAGTTATAAACAATATGGTTGTAAAAGGGATAAATCAAAGAGAATTTTTCCAATAAAAAATTCATATGGGATAGAAAAATAAGTTTTTATTTACTTATTTCTAATACATAATCATGCCTTTAAATTCACCCTCAGAAGAAATAATAATAAAAAAAAGCACCAGAAATTTTGATATCTGTAAAAGTAAATCATTAAATTAGTTATTTGTAAATACTGATTTTTAGCAAATGGCTTCAGTTATTCTTTACAGTCTTATGTCCCTCGAAGAAGATTTCAGGGATTTACAAATTTTTGTAAATGATTTTTAACAAATTTTAGTAATTAATTTAATAAATATTATTATTATTTTATGTCATATTAATATTTATATATTTATAACAATTATAAAGCAGTTTAGTACTGATCTTGGACCTGTTTTCTTGAAATTGTTCACTTATTTCTATCAAATATTAATCAAGTTTTTATTTGTTTTTCATTAAACTTTTGTGTTGTAAGTACATACAAATATGCGACGTTCATCGATTTATCACATCACACATATAACAATTCAGGAAAGTTTGGGGATGAATAAAAAATAAATAATGAACAAAAGACAGTAAAAAAAAAAAAAAAAAAAAAAAGAGGGGGGGGGGGGAGGAAAAAAATCAAAAGTTAAATAAAGTATTTCAACACATGCATCACTTAAAGAAAATCGTATATAAACACGCAAACCACACATATGTAAATAAAAAATTCACAACGCACGGATTTGTAATAAAATAACGGTGAGATTGTGTAAAGTTGTGTGAGGTTTAAGGCCCTTAATCTACGCTAGAAAGATAGGTCTGTGGGATTAAAAATTAAATAACATTTTATGAAGTCTTATTTAATTAAAATAAAATTAAAATCTATGCATAAGCATATGCACATGTACACAAAAAGAAACAACCGAAAATAAAAGCACCTGCATCATTATAAGTACATTAAACTTTATATTTTTAATAACATTTCTTTAAAAGTTATTATTATTATTATTATTATTATTTATTACTGTTAAACATTTCCGATTTTTTCTTTTTAATTTGTTTAATTCATTGCTGTTACACCTGAGAATAATAGTTCAACGTATTTGTAAAAGAAAACAAAAAACAGCAGCAATTTACTTGATGTCCAAAAGTAATTTTAAACACAGAAGCCTTTAAAATGATTCACATTGCTTTATTCATAGTCTTTGTTTGAAAGTCGAATATATAACACTTCTCTATGTACCTGTCAATTCTTGAAATATATCTACATATTAAATACTTATTAAAAATACCGTGTATTTTGACTAATCGAGGAACTGATTCAATTTGTAAATAAATTGTACAATAATTCAAGAACAACACGACTAACAATAAAACCTACAATTTCTTTTTCTGCTTAAGCTTTTAGTAAGAAAACATAAATTTTCAATAGTCTCAGTTCATAAAGTTTGAAATAAAATTCGCTTCTATTTTATAAGTTTTATTTTTATTGTATGCATTTTTGGAATAATACTCACAGTATCAATTGATTAAAAATCTATAGCCTTTAAAGTTAAAGGTGCAGATTAATTTTGGGAGGAGGGTGGGTAGAAAGTTCCCATATTAAGCTTTTTCTTTTCTCTTTAATTTATAATTTTTCGCTAGAATTTTCAATTTCTACAAATTACTTTTTACTTACTGTTAAAATTATCCGCAAATGCAATATGAAATGTATAAGATCATAGAAATTCATATTCGTACTTTATAACCTTTTTCCCCCCTACATTAAAATAAATTAAAAAAAATAAAAAGAAAAGAAAGAAAGGAAAAAGAAATAATAACTTAATAAAACACGTTTCATACTTAATAAAACACGTTTCATTTTCTTTCTCTGGTGCTTCTAAGTTCAAGCACCTCACAAATATCATTTTTTGACTTTGTTCTATAAATACGGAAAAGAAAATTGTTATTACAAAAATTATTAATTGTAACTAATATAAAAATTTTATTGACTGCAATTTATTCTCCATAACATGCATAGAAAAGTTGCAGTTTTTGGTCTCCAAGTAGTTTTTTTTTTTTTTTTTTTTTTTAATTATTCAAATGAAAAAACTAGAATAATGTCATAAAGTGGCGATAACCTTATGTGAAATGGTTTGCAAAAATGTGTGTATGGATATAATACATTTCTCTTGTATTATTTTGGCATTTGATAATTTGTTTTCTGGCATTCTACAATCATTGTGACATTATATATATATATGAATATATATACTTTATTGCACAAAAATTGACAGTTATAAATAAAAAAGTTATTTAATTTATGCATTTGATGTAATTTACAACTATCTATAAAATATTTCATAGATATTTAATTTTAAATATTTAAATAATACAGCTACAAAATATTTAAGAAAAATCTGTGGTTTTCGAAAGCTTGAACTAAATATTTTGTAAATTTTGTTTCTTTTTCAATAAACTAAGACATGCATTTGTGACATTTCAGAATTTCATTAATGTGTTTCTATATTAATTTTTGACTAAATTTTAGCTATAAAATAATGAAAATTCACAAAATAAATAGCCCCATTTCAAAAGTTTGTGTAATCCATTTGTAATATATTCAAGCATGGACAAACTGACATTTTTCTTTTAAAAGTATTTTTGTAGATTCTCATAAATATATCCGCTTAATGTACCCTCCTCTGAAGTGTATGATTTGACCTTGATACGTTTTAATTTAGTTATAGGGGTGTATTATATTTTGCAAACGTTTTTTTTTTTTTCTTTTCGGCGCAGGTATGTTTGCACTCTTTTTTATTATTATTATTATTATAGATTATGATTTTTAATTTTATGCTTGCTTTGTTCCACAATAAATAACACATATTTAATAAATTTCACGCAATAAGAACATACGTAGCTATTTCACAATAAAGTTGCTTTTAAATGTCCTTTACAAAATTACTTATTTAGAACAGCATATTTTTTCACTATTTTATTCTTTTAAATAAAAAATTCGTTACTTGCCAAATCTAAGTAAAAATAATACTAAATTCAATTTCTCAGAAATCCTACAACTCTTTCATCACAGGTTGAATAAAACTGTCCTCTGGAACTAAAAATCATAAATGAAATTATAAAATGTATAAAAATAATTATCTATTTTAATAGTAGTTTTGTAATTATCAACGTTACATTATCATTTGCAAATATACGTACATTGTAGGTGTTTCCATTCTTGGTTTTTCTTTTATTCATGCCATTTATCATTTGTAATTTATAAGTTTTACTAGGATTTAATACTAAATCTACAAGTTTTAGTTCTTAAATCTATTTTTATATACTAGACCATATAATCATTTTCGCCTATTTTTTATTAAACAGAACCTTTAAATATTTCAGTGAATGTACAGATTAAACCATACTAACAAAATATAGCAACTATGGAGATCGTACAAATACTTAGACTAATTAGCTGTAACTGCAAGTACGTGTCAACAATGTTTTATACTGTGCAACTGTTTAAAATTTACAAGATTAAAAAAAAAAAAAAAAAAAAAAAAAAGATCAAAAGAAGATCAAAGATCAAAACAAAGATCAAAAACAAAGATTTACAAGATCAAATTTACATTTTTCTTCGAAAATTTTTACCAGACATCAATTTTTGTGTAATGTATATCATAACCGAAACTGAAGATATTTCAAACAAAAGATACTTTTATTTCCACATGCAACATTATAAAAAAGCCTTCAAACATTCATTAGAGCATTTAAGATAAGTACAAATATTTGGATTAATAAGCCCATAGAGCGTTTAATTCAACGGTGTTTGTATAGTGCTGCTGAACAGTTTGTTAAGTAGTTTTCTTGCAAGAACAAAGATGAGAGTCTTTTTCCTTCAAAAATTTTCTAATGTGGAAAAGTTTTTATAGCGATAAAATCAAAATCTTTGTTGTGTACGGTCAAAATTAGTGTCATTTGATATTTGCAACTATTTAATTTTTATAGAGAACATTAATTAACAATGTTCTTAATAAATAGAAAATTAAATAACTCTTCATTTTTGGCCAAAAAGGTTTGAATTTTTATTAAGTAATATCATATAGAAGGTGTTTTTTTTTTTTTTTTTTTTTTTTTTTTTTTTTTTTTAACTGAATATTTTTACTTTTTATATTTCTGAATATAATTTTAGAAGAAAGTTTTGATGACTTTTAATGAATTTGTAACCAGATTTCAAATTAACTTACTTCCAAAATTGTTATTTATTAAGTGTGAGTACATTTGTTATACCGACAAATACTTTGAATAATCACAAATTAACATAAGATATGTTTTTGTTCATTGCATTTCATACTTAGTACAAAAGTATTTGCTTTATTTTTGTGTGATTTGTGAAAGGTTTTCAATTAATTGGTTAAGCAGTTTAACTTTGAAATGTTTTAGAAACTTATAAAGTATAAATGCTTACAGTTGTAATTTTTTACAGAAGATTTAGATATTTTATATTACCTAAAATAATTCCAGACCTAAATTAACAAATTTCGTATTCAATTTATTGTAAATGCTGTTTCGTTTAATATAAATAATAATACTAAAACCAATCAGTGAAATATCTTGAAAGCCTTCATTTAGACTAATTCAAGTGTTTATTATTTATTTCATAAATTTATCACGTATTATTGCAATATTTGGATTTGCTATTTTATCTCAGTTTATCCTCCGAATAAATTTTTTAATCAAAAACTAATATTCGATACCATTCCCAATATATATATATATATATATATACTGTTTTGTTAGTTTATTTACGTTCGTATTGTTAGTAAGAGATGTATATAGATGAATGTATTAGTATTTTGTAGAATTCAGCACATCACCTTTGAATTTGATCATTTTCAGTATAATTAATCAGGAACTACAATCACGCAAACAAAGATATAACAGCTTCAAAAATTTGTACTATTTTAGTAAATTTAAAAGTACATTTTTAACACTGGGAAACTTAGAAACTATTAAAAAAAAATTTAGAATATATTTTAATTGAACAATATGCCATGTTTTTTTTTTTTTTTCGGAAGTGTTATTAGATAGAGTTTCCACTCGACTGAAATTTGATGAAATTTGTATTTGTATTTATACAATTTTATTTATTCATTTACTCCTCTATATTATGTTATTTTACATAAATCGGTGTTGGTGTTCAGGTTAAGGCCTTTTGCCTACACTAGTCACGAGAGACTAAGGGGGGATGTCTTCAGTTCGGGTCTCTTTAAAGGGGTCCAAACCCGAATTCACTCGAAATTTTTCTTAGAAAACTTTATACCTATGACAACAGTTACCTTTCGTTTAAACCATGTTAGGCTAGAAATTTGTTAGTATGTAACAACTCTAATTTAATTTTTCTGTCAAACATTAATTTGGAATTATTCCATCATAAATACAGGAATTTAAAAGAAAATAATCTTCTGGCTAAAAAATGATGTAAATGTTTCCTGCGAAAACATTATCCTTTATCTTTATCTTGCATTTTAATATATTTTCAAATAAAAGTAATAACACAGAAATAATAATTCTCAATTTTAACTTTATATTTTTTTACAAGTTTTATTCTGAAGATTAAAGGAATAACTTAAAGGAATTAGAATAATTTATTACTAAATACAACAAATTATAATTCTTTCCATGCCATGCGATATTTAAGAATTTAATAAACATCCTGTTTGATTTTACTTTTGTTTATTCATATTAAAATGTTATAACTCTGCTATTTTTAACTTAAAAGTAATAAAATATAAAAATAAAATAAATATGTAACTTTATTCTTTTAAATAAGCTACAGTTCTGTTAGAAATTTTAGATTATCCGATTGAATCTCAAATCTGTAATAGCACTAAAACAAATGTGACTACAATGTCTTGAAAGATCTCTAATTTAAGTGCTAAGGTATTTTTATTTATAAAATGGGGCGTTAATTTTGAAAGTTGAGTTAAACTCTGGATTAATTTTAATTTTAAAATTTGGGCAAAATTTTTAAATTATTATTTGACCGTAAACATTATACTAGATCTACTGTTTATTGCAACAATTTTATAATAATTTCAGGAGCCAAATAAATCAGAAGGAATACTCTTTTTTTACATAGAAATACATCCCGGCAAAACCTCCGAATTTTTTAATATTATTATCCCTATAAATTTACCTTTATATTATTTAATCGCAAAATTTGTTAAAAAAAAAAAAAAAAAAAAAAAAAAAAAAACATATTTCTGTTAAAACTTACTGGTGTTTAAAAATGAGGAGGGCTGGCTTCTCTGAAATCAAAATCTCACCATCATTTCGATTATCCTTATCCAAAAAATTCTTGATTTCACAACATTATATTTTTTTTTATATGGATTTTGTTTCTAATTCCATAGTCTTTAATTAAATTATAATAGATTTAAAATTTATTGAAGTACTTTGTCATCCATAACAGTAATAACACTATGCTTTATTGTTTATACTACAGATAAATATTTTTTCCATTTAAATCATTCTGTTAGAATGATCATTAATTTTAATATCTGTATGACTAAAAGACGCATAAAGTAGTTTTAAAAAATGTAATTGAAATCTAATAAACTGAAATTTAATCGAACTACAAAACTTTTCAATAATAATTTTTAAAAAAAGCTGTGCTTAAAGTTGTTAGAAACCAAAAGAAAAGAAATCATAAAGAATGTTTACTGTGAATAACAGGGTTATTTAAGAATTGGCCTATATAAACTGAAGATGCGGAGGGGTTTTTGTAAGAGGGATAATTGTAATTTAAAAGCATACAATATTGCTACTTGAAAAAATTACATATGTTTATGAGTTATTTATAAAAATATATATATATTTCTGAATCCCAGGGTGCTAATTTGTAACTTATTAAAGAAATGATTAAAAAAACTACAAATTACAAGCAAATAAATTTTTCTAATATTTTTCATTATGAGATTTCATTGTTTTCAATACTTTTTTTTTTTTCAATAGTAATGTAAATTCAATTTTTCAAAAATTATGCAAATAACATTTAAATTGATACACTTATTTTAATAAATAGTAAAAATGGATTCTGAAATGCATTTTATTTGGAAAAGCATTTTTCTTTTGCTTTGATTTTGAAAGAAATGTAACATACAACAGATGGTTGACCAAAACACTTTCACTAACAGTTTTTGGAGACTTGATCAGATATTATTATCTTATAATCATGATGCTTATAACAGGGGAAAATTTAAATATTAAATATTAAAAAAAAAAAAAAAAAAAAAAAAAACTTTCGTATCATATTACACTATATATGTAATTTTATAAGCATAAGTGGAATTTTATTTATATGTGATTTTCTTAATTCGTAAATCTGATTTTATAAATGATTTGTAACTTATTAAAGAAATGATTAAAAAAACTACAAATTACAAGCAAATAAATTTTTCTAATATTTTTCATTATGAGATTTCATTGTTTTCAATACTTTTTTTTTTTTCAATAGTAATGTAAATTCAATTTTTCAAAAATTATGCAAATAACATTTAAATTGATACACTTATTTTAATAAATAGTAAAAATGGATTCTGAAATGCATTTTATTTGGAAAAGCATTTTTCTTTTGCTTTGATTTTGAAAGAAATGTAACATACAACAGATGGTTGACCAAAACACTTTCACTAACAGTTTTTGGAGACTTGATCAGATATTATTATCTTATAATCATGATGCTTATAACAGGGGAAAATTTAAATATTAAATATTAAAAAAAAAAAAAAAAAAAAAAAAAAAAAAAAAAAAAAACTTTCGTATCATATTACACTATATATGTAATTTTATAAGCATAAGTGGAATTTTATTTATATGTGATTTTCTTAATTCGTAAATCTGATTTTATAAATGACTGAAAACAACAATGGAATCTCCCAAAAAGATGTGTTTTGGAAAATTTCCCTATTTTATAATAATTTATTGTTTTATTTTAATAAGCCGCAAACAGGTTCGCAAAAACAACACAAATTTTTTTTATGAAATTAAATATACTTGATTGTTTCTAAAAAACAATATTCATGATCTTAATTTTACCCAAGAAAATTTCCCTTATAAAAGGTACCCAACTAGTCTATATTTTGGCTACCACTTTTTAGTTAATAAGAAAAGAAAACTTGCTTTGTTTTTGGTATTGGTTTTCTTCGATTTATTCTTCGATCAATTACAATATTAAAATAAATAAATAAATAAAAATAGTAGCTAAAGTATAGACCAGTTGAAACCCCTGCTCACCTTTATTTGACTAATACGTAAATACGGTCTTTATTAAAAATTAAAAATCTAATAGGGAACTCTATCGTAAGATTTCTAATATTGTAACATTGTAAAGATATTTTACAAAAATTAGAAGCAAGAGTAGAAAATGAAAAAGGAGCAGCATCTGCTAAAAATTGGGTGCTAAAACTTTTTGTTGTAAAGAAATTTCATAATTATAGTCTTTTTTGTTACAAGAATGTACAGAATAAAGGGGATTTTATATATATATATATATTAAGTTTTGTTCGTATGTACGGCATAAACTTTATTGAACTTGAACTTGAGATTTTTTTTTTTTTAATTTACTACATGTGTCAGTAAAATAATAAAAAATATAAAACAATAAAAATTCCTTTGTTTTATAGTTCTAAAAATAAAATTTCCCTAAATCATAATACCTGCTCAAATTTTGACGAAGAATTAACTTTCAATTCACTGATTCTGAAAA